>PITA01021234.1:14596-33239 GCA_004023965.1 Spilogale gracilis | reverse complement strand
GGCGCCTGGGTGGCTCAGTTGGTTAAGCGACTGCCTTCGGCTCAGGTCATGATCCCGGAGACCCGGGATCGAGCCCCACATCAGGCTCCCTGCTCGGCGGGAAGCCTGCTTCTCCCTCTCTCACTCCCCCTGCTTGTGTTCCCTCTCTGGCTGTGTTTCTCTCTGTCAAATAAATAAAATCTTTAAAAAAAAAAAAAGAAATATTTGAATATTTAAACCAAATTTTAACTTTGTCCACCTTATGAAAGAAAGTGATAATAGCACACCTCTCTATATAATTAAATGTAATCTGTCCTTATTTCTTCATCTTATAATCTATATTTTCTTAAGCAAGTAAAACCACTACCTTGAATCTTTCTCTCATAAGACCTATTTCCTCAAAGTTGAAATCATTCCCTTTTCTCTCTTCACCTTTTCCAAATTTTAAAATTGGATTTAAAATGCCGATGATCTTAGGGGTAGTCTGACTGAGCCAATGGCTATCAGTTTACGGTTGACCTTACTAAACCAAACTTCTTCCTCATGCTGCATTTCAACACCTATTCACTTTTATTAGCCCCATTTGTTCAATGCATTTATTGGACATGTCTTATTTGAAAGGCAATAGAGAATATATTCAATGTAGAGTATACAAAGTTGTATTTGATTCTATCTTGACTTTCTAGGAATTTACACTTCTGCTAGGGAAAATAAAACATGCAGAAAGGAAATACTGTCAAGGAATGGTTCAGTGTTAACAAGGAACAGAATTTTTTTTTAATCTGTTGAAGTTTTGTTCTAAGAAAGTAACTTTAATTCATACTGTCCCAGGAATCTCACTTGAAGGTATATTTTCACTTCTCTCAGGAGCAGTCATATATTTAAGTGCTAAAAATCCTAGACTACCAGCATTTGTGTTAAATATATTCACAGAAGATGTTTAAGCAACTTTCCCAAGACCAAAGTACCTCGTGAATCTAATCAAGACTATCCCAGACTGCAGTGCTGATTCTTTTTAGGCATGAGACAATGACGTTTTTTGTTATCATCAAAATATCCAACATCACTGGCTCCAAATGAAAATATAGCCCAATATGGTGTTTTAAAGTGAAATAGTATATTAGAAATCTTCTGATTCAAGCTCTTATTTTATAGATTTGGAAAAAATGAAACCCAAAGAACTTCAGGCACAAGCCTAAGTTTCCACAAGTGATTTATAACTAATCTATGATCCTCTCCTCCTAGGTCAGTGTCTGTTATGCTATATTTCAAAAGTATACACAGCACAAAAAAATCAACAAAATGAAAAGGCAATCTACTGAATAGGATAAAATATTTGCAAATCATATATCTGATAAGGCATTAATACCTAAAATATATAAAGAATTCCTACAACTCAACAGCAAAAAAATCAAATAATTCAATCGAGAAATGTGCAGATATGAAGATATTTGTCTGAAGAGGATATTTAAAATTTGAATAGATATGTTCCCAAAGAAACACATAGTCGGCCAATAGGTATTAGAAAAAAATGCTCAATATTTTTCATCATTAGGGAAATGCAAATCAAAACCACAATGAGACATCACCTGTTAGAATGGCTATTATGAAAAGACAGGTGATAACAAGCGTTGGCAAGGATGTAGAGAAAAGGGAAACTTCGTGCACTATTGTTGGGAATGCAAACTGGTAAAGCCACTATTGAAAATAATATGGAGATTCCTCAAAAAAATTAAAAATAGAACTACCATGTGACCCAAATCCTACTTTTTGGTATATATCCAAAGGAAATGAAATCAAAACCCTGATGAGATGCTGGCACTCCCATGTTCATTGTAACATTATTCACAATATGGAATACCCTGTGTCTATCAATAGACAAATGGATAAAGAAGTTGTATATACATATAATGGAATACTATTCAGCCATAAAAAAAGAATAAATCTTGCCATTTGTGACAACATGGATGGACCTTGAGGGTATTATTCTAAGTGAAATAAGTCAGACTGAGTAAGATAATTCACAATATCACTTAAATGTGGAATCTAATACAAAAACATTAAAAAAATTAAAAAATAAGACAAAAACCTAGCTCACAGAGACAGAGAACAGATTGGTAGTTGTGAGAGGTAGGGGTTGAGGGACAGTGTGAGGTGGGCAAAATAGATGAAGAGGGTAAAAAGATACAAAGTTTCAGTTATGAAATAAACAAGTCATGAGAGTATCATGTACAGCACAGTGACTATAATTAATAATACTATAGTACAATTAAAAGTTGTTAAGAGAGCAGATCTTGAAAGTTCTCAGTACAAAAAAAAAATTTCTCCTAACCAAGTATGATGATAAATTCTTTTTAAAAAATTTTATTTATTTGTTTGTTTTATTTTTTCACTGCTCCAAGATTCATTGTTTATGCCTCACACCCAGTGCTCCATGCAATATGTGCCCTCAATACCAACCACCAGGCTCACCCATCCCTTTACCCCCTCCCCTCCAAGACCTTCCGTTTGTTTCTGAGTCCAAAGTCTTTTATGTTTCATCTCCCTCCCCGATTTGCCCCACTTCCCATTTCCTTTCCTTCTCCTACTGTCCTCTATATTACTCCTTATGATCCACAAGTAAGTGAAACCATGTGATACTTGATGTTCTCTGCTTGGCTTATTTCACTCAGCATAATCTCTTCCAATCTGGTCCACGTTGCTACAAAAGTTGGGTATTCATCCTTTCTGATGGAGGTGTAATATTCCATTGTATATATGTATCATATCTTCTTTTTTATTTTTACTTTTTAAAAGATTTTATTTATTTATTTAATAGAGAGAAACACAGCAAGAGAGGGAACACAAGCAGGGAGAGCGAGAGAGGTAGAAGCAGGCTTCCCGCCCATCAGGGAGCCCGATATGGGGCTTGATCCCGGGATTCAGGACCATGACCCGAGCCGAAGGCAGTTGCTTAACCAACTCAGGCACCCAGGCACCCCAATATCTTCTTTATCCATTCATCTGTTGAGGGCACCTTGGCTCTTTCCACAGTTTGGCAATTGTGTCCATTGCTGCAATGAACATTGGGGTATATATGGCCTTTCTTTTCACTACATCTGCATCTTTGGGGTAAATACCTAATAGTGCAATTCCTGTGTCATAGGGTAGCTTTATTTATTTTTTTTTAAGATTTTATTTATTTATTTGACAGCAAGAGAGGGAATACAAGCAGGGGGAGTGAGAGAGGGAGAAGCAGGCTTCCCGCCGAGCAGGGAGCCCGATGTGGGACTCGATCCCGGGTCTCCGGGATCATGACCTGAGCCGAAGGCAGTCGCTTAACCAACTGAGCCACCCAGGCACCCCGGGTAGCTTTATTTTTAATTTTTAAAGGAATCTCCACTGTCTTCCAAAGTGGCTGCACCAACTTGCATTCCCAACAACAGTGTAAGAGGGTTCCCCTTTCTCCACAGCCTCTCCAACACTTGTTGTTTCTTGTCCTGTTAATTTTGGCCATTCTGACGTGTGTAAGGTGGTATCTCAGTGTGGTTTTGATTTGAACTTCCCTGATAGCTAGTGATGATGAACATTTTTTATGTGTCTGTTAGCCATTTGTATATCTTCTATGGAGAAGTGCTTCTTCATGTCTCCTACCCATTTTTTGATGTGATCATCTTCTTTTTGGATGTTGAGTTTAAGTAGTTCTTTATAGATCTTGGATACCAGCCCTTTGTCTGTAGTGTCATTTACAAATATCCTCTCCCATTCCATGGGTTGCCTCTTTGTTTTGTTGACTGTTTCCTTTGCTGTACAGAAGCCTTTTATTTTGATGAAGTCCCAAAAGTTCATTTTCACTTTTGTTTCCTTTGCCTTTGGAGACGTGTCTTGAAAGAAGTTGCTGTGGCTGATGTCAAAGAGGTTACTGCCTATATTTTCCTCTAGGATTTTGATATATTCCTGCCTCTCATTGAGGTTTTTCATTCATTTCAAGTTCATCTTTGTATGTGGTGTAAGTGAATGGTCTAGTTTCATTCTTCTATGTGTAGCTGTCCAATTTTCCCAGCACATTTATTGAAGAGCCTATCTTTTTTCCACTGGATATTTTTTCCTGCTTTGTTGAAGATGATTTGACCATAGATTTGTGGATCCATATCTGGACTCTCTACTCTGTTCCTTTGGTCTATTTGTCTGTTTTTTGTGCCAGTACCATGCTGTCTTGGTAATCACAGCTTTGTAATAAAGCTTGAAATCAGGTAACATGATATCCCCAGCTTTGTTTTTCTTTTTCAACAATTCCTTAGCAATTCGGGGTCTTTTTTGGGTCCATATAAATTTTAGGATTGTTTGTTCCAATGCTTTGAAAAATGTTGGTGGAATTTTGATCGGAATGACATTGAAAGTATAGATTTCTCTGGGCTGTATAGACATTTTAACGTGTTTATTCTTCCTATCCATGAGCATGAAATGCTCTTCCACCTTTTTGTGTCTTCTTCAGTTTCTTTCATGAGTGTTCTGTAGTTCCTCAAGTACAGATCCCTAACTTCTGTGGTTAGGTTTATTACTAGGTATCTTATGGTTTTTGGTGCTATAGTAAACGGAATCGATTCTCTGATTTCCCTTTCTATATTTTCATTGTTAGTGTGTAAGAATGCAACTGATTTCTGTGCAATTGTATCTTGCCTGAATTGTTGTATGAGTTCTAGTAGTTTGGGGGTAGAGTCTTTTGGGTTTTCCATATAGAGTATCATGTCATGATGATAAATTCTAACTAGACTTCTTGTGGTGATCACTTTGCAATATATACAAATATCAAATCATTGTTATATACCCCAAACTAATATTATGTTATGTGCCAATTATACATAAATTAAAAAAAAAGAAAAGACTGTTTATGATAGGTGAAGACACAGTAAAAGGAGATATTCTATAGAAGGATGGTAGAAAGAAACACTGGGCTCCATGTCCCTACCTGTTTAAAGCTTCTTTTCTCAACATGGCTTTTGTCAATCATTGTAAAGGGAGGCACAGTCCCAGAACAGGCACTGAATTCCTATTCCTAATGCTTACACCCTTGTTCCATCTCCATTTAATCAGCTCTGACCAGAAACATGTTGTCCTCATATGTAAAAACTAAAACAAAACAAAACAAACAAACAAAACCCAGAAAAACTTTAAATTCCCTTAGAGTTCCAAACTATGACATTTTTTCTTCCCTTGTCATCTCAGACTTTTCCACAAATGTAAACCTTAGTTATAGTAAATGTACTTTAGGTTTGTTCACTAACTTGGAATGGAATGCCAATAATCTAGGTGGATAGTGCTTTTATAGTGTGTTTGCTCACATTCCCTCCCCTGATCCGGAGGTCAAAGAGCCAAGCATTACTATTGAAGAAATCATCAAGAAGAAACACATATAAAGGGTACTTCCAGACTCTTTTAACCCCAAATCAAGTTTATCCCAAAGTTATTCCAACAGCAGGGACCATGAAACTTAAAAACAGGGAAATCCAGAGGCACCTAGGTGGCTCAGTTGGTTAAGCGACTGCCTTCGGCTCAGGTCATGATCCTGGAGATCTGGGATCGAGTCCCACATCGGGCTCCCTGCCAGGCAGGGAAGCCTGCTTCTCCCTCTCTCACTCCCCCTGCTGTGTTCCCTCTCTGGCTGTGTTTCTCTCTGTCAAATAAATAAAATCTTAAAAAAAAAAAACACACAAAACAAAACAAAACAAAAACACAGGGAAATCCAAATAAACTTCTTCTTAAAGTATGGGGGGCAGCACTTTTCAGATAAAATTATAAATAGCTATTCTTATTCCCCATTTCTTCTACAATTCAACTCTTTTCTATCAAAACTTATGCTGTATTATATCTTTTCCACAAAGCTCCAGAGACTGTTAATTCATGAAGGCTAATACCGTTCTTGAATCCCAGTGCTTACACAGTGAGTGGACATAGAAGGCACTATAATTGTTTAGTATAGCAGATAACAGCTTTAAACAGATAATTGTCATTATTTTTCCAGATAATGCATAACAGCTGAGAGAAATCATCCACTTTTCAATTCAATTTACTTGTATGATTATAATGAACTTGATATATTAAGAAAATGATGTTTGACTCATCTAGAAATAACAGTGGCATCATTATGTTCACCTTACAATTCATTTTCCATTTTTAGGATGGATTTCTCCTTTTGACTGGATCCCAAATAACTATCAAGTTCACCATTTCTGTGCTGGGTACTATATTAAATAATTATAGGTTCTCACTGAAGATGAAAGATCCCAACACTCTTAACTCTTTAAAAAATAAGTTGATGGATTACAAAAGATATTCATGTGGATAATTTAGAAAACTATGAAGTCAGGAAAAAGTAAACAACATTTTATATATCCTAAAACTTTTAAAATTAACATCTTTGTTTGAATCTATGCCTTCCTTTGTCAAGAAATGAACTTAAGATCTACCACTTCAAAAGAGAGTAATTTTCCTCTTCCTTTGGTATTTTAATATTCCATTAAATTTGCTATAATTTTTCAGATTTTCTTTGTATTTTCATTTTTCAATCATATGGCCATTATTTGTTTGAAAAATTCACTTTCACTTGCCTCTTAACACTTCCATCAAAACCCATCATAGACAAAAAGTTCTAAAGTAATACTGAATTCTTCATTTTTTTTTTAAAGATTTTATTTATTTAACAGAGAGAAACACAGCCAGAGAGGGAACACAAGCAGGGGGAATGAGAGAGGGAGAAGCAGGCTTCCTGCAGACCAGGGGCCCTATGTGGGACTTGATCATGATCTGAGCTGAAGGCAGTCGCTTAACCAACTGAGCCACCCAGGCGCCCCTGAATTCTTCATTTTTAACAACATGTAAGAATGACTTCATTCTTCCCCTGAAGAAGCTTCTTAGACGTTAAGAAGAGATTTGCAATAGAAGAAACAGAAGGAAATTAAAATCTCTTAGTGTCTGTAAATGAAGACTTTGGGCCTTTCCAGTCTGCAATCACACCAATTTTACCACAGGTATTCATCAGTATATACAAAGGTGAGTGCAGAGATTGTTTTACTTCAGTGCTCTGAACACAGTCTGCCTAATTGGTGAGTTGCAGACACTGGACTTGTTATTTGGACACTGGGTCATTCTGTGGCCCTGCTATTTCCACATTTATCTCAATGGTAAATCAATTAACATTTCTGGGTGTCACTTTTCTGATTGTGCTGAGAGAAAAATAAAATGTGTCACTTTTCTACTTTACAAATGTGAGCAGATGTTAATTATCTACAATATGTCCCAAGTAGTCTAAGGACAGTACTATGTAGAACTACATAGAACTGAAGGAATTTCTAAAGAGAAGCAAAATAAAAGAAGAAAAAAAATGAGGAAATCTGTGTACTAGCTGAATTGAAAGTTTAAAAGATGGCAAAGATATTTATCCAATAATTTCTGTAATTTCAATGCATTTGCTACCAAAAAAAATAATAAAATCATTACAAAATGCTATATGGTAGACGGATGGTATTCTCTTAACAGTATAACAAAAGTTCATGAATGGAAGACTAAGTGTTATTTGTGTTGGTGGGGATACTAAAAAAAAAAAAAAAAAAAAAAAAAAAAAAAAAAAAAAAAAAAAAAAGGACACTTCCTATTTAAGGCAAACATTTCAAGAACAGACCAGATTGCTCAGTTGTGATTCTTCAGCCACAACGAAGATGAACTGTGGGTACTTTCATTTTTCCTTTGCGGAAGGGCATAGGTCAGAGGGCTCCAATCATTCCTTATTTATACAGGATTCTGATTTATCTTCTGGCCTGAACTCCTAGATGTCATTGATTTCACAACAACTTACTATGATCACATTGTGAGTAATTGGCAATATCTTGATTTATATACTGTAAACTGAACAATGAACATGGCACATCATAAAGCATCTAGAATTATGTCATCCATTTCCTTGGGGCAAAATCAGTAACAACGACATAATAAAAATATTTTACTCTAAGGACCTTACAAAGAAAATATTTCATTTGATGCCAACATTTGCATTAGGGAAAATATTTATATAGTAACTTTAAGGAAAGTGTTTTCATGACATAATTATTTTCAGAACAGTTAAAAGCAAGTTTTATTAATAGAGAGTTCACATTGTATTTGATAGCAAGGCTAGTGCTAGAGCTTAGGTTGCTGGTCCCTTAAGGATTATTCCATGCCACACTTAATTCATTCCTTCTTCAACTAGATGATAACTACTATGTGCCAAATACTATAAAAAGAGTACACAGCTTTGGAATTCTGGTTTTGAAAATGAGCCTAATCCTTACTAAATGCATGACCAAACTTTCTTTCAGATAAGATGACTATCTACCATCCTGGGTTGTTTTGAAATGGAATGTTGTAGGTAGGTAAAGTGTCTAGTATATCATAGATGTTAGTAAATGCAAAGGAGGAAGCAAAAAGGAGAAGCAGGAGTACTAGCCGAAGAAAATAGAACTAAGTGGAAAACTAAGGATGAGATTATGTGTTTCTGGCCTCAACTCTTTTACTATGACTTTCTTTCCTATTACCCCAAATCCAAAACACAACCATAACAGAAGGCTACATTGGTATTGATAAAACCAAATATTTATCCTAAGTTGGCAAAGAGCCAATGACAGCCCATTCAACCCTTCTTAAAACTGTGTTTTACCTGGGACTTCTCTGCCTCCTTCTCCTTCCTGATGCTGACTGTTTCCTTCATCTCTATCGTTCTTTGCTCCTGGTATTGTTTCCTTGCATTCCTCCTTATCTTCTTTGAAATCTCCTCTTTGTTCTCCTGTCTTCTACACATAGCTTTTCCCGAAAGTTCTATCCTATAAATGTACTCCTTCTTTCTCTATATATGTATTTTCCTCATTATCTCATCCATTCACATAACTTCTTCAGCAGCTCAAAATTCCTCATCTTTAATTCAACATTTCCGCAGCACTCCATTTCCAACTTTTGCACGACATCTCACCTAAAGTGCCCTACATTGGTCCCTAATTGCACAGGATAGCTTTCATTTCCTCTCCCGATCACTCCCCATCCTGCTGTGTACCCTGGGAAGCAGACCTAAATGGGTGACCTGAAAATCTTTCTTGATGTCTGGCTTCTGGTTGTGCTTGGCTAATGGAGAGCCCCAGCAAAAAAAAAACCAACAAAAAAACCAACCAACCAACAAACAAACAAACAAAAAACAGAAGGAAGGAGGAGAATATAAGGCCATAATACTTTCCCTAGGGTTGTTACGAACTGGCTCTCTCTACTAAGGGCTCTCTACTCTACACAACCCCCCCCCCCTACAAAATATGATAAAGTCTCTGTCCCACATCATTTTAGACCTAGAGGCAGTGATGTTCCTAGTTCTAACAAACGCCAAATCACAGCATTATGCATTCCTTGTGATTGCCACCCCCCACAACTATTCACAGCTTTGAAAATAGTCCTTTTATTAAACTCTTCTCAAATTATCCAAATTGAATGTGTCATTTATTTCCCATCTAAACCCCGGCTAACACTTCTCCAATCCCCTCTCAATAACCCAGGCACTAGAGAATTGTAATAATTTCAGAACTCATCTTCCCTCTTATCTCTCTCTGCCTAATTTCTGTCTGACCACATTTCTTAAACTATTATGCCAAACTTACTCTTCTTCCCCTCAAACTCTTTCACATTTCCAACCAAATCAGTCTGGGTATTTCACCTAATATTTAGTCCTTTCTGCAGTAAGACCTCCCTATCTTTCTAACTTTGTTTCCCACTACTTCTCCAAGTGTACCTTAGTATCCAGATGCATTTAACTATTTGCTATTCCATATATAGACCACTTTCCATTGTCACAGCTTTGTTCATGCTTTTCTTTCTTTAGTATGTTTATCCCCAAACAAAATCATATCTCTTCATGTCCATCTTAAATGCATCTTTTTCATTAATCTTAATTACATGAATTAGTTTTTCCTTTTTAAATTCCATCTAGAATCTTGGAACACTGAAAAAATAAAATAAATTATTGTTAAGAAACCCACAAAACTAAAATAAACAAACAAACAAACAAACAAACTCCATTTAAATTATTTGTACTTTTCTTATTTATTTGGTCTTAATCACAATTATTTGTGTTCTTATCAAATATCTGCTATGGGCTTCCTGAAGTTGAGGTTCATATCTTGCCCCATTTATTTTAGGGAAAAGGTGGTGGGACAGAGGGAAAGAGAGAATTTTAAGCAGACTCCACACCCAGCGTGGAGCTCAGGGCAGGGCTCAGTCTCACAATCCTGAGGTTCATGACCTGAGCTGAACTCAAGAGTTGGATGCTTAACCAACTGAGCCACCCAGGCAACCCCCATGTCTGTTGTATACATAGTACAATATCTGTTATATACATAGTACTATGTTAAATAATTGAATTGAAACAGAAAGTTAAAAATTTACATAGTATTATTATATGTTACACATCTATTTCTAAGCCCTCATGCTACTAGCCAAAAATTATAGAAAATATACTAAAATACATTATATAAATATATATCCTTATATTTTTGACCTGGCTTTTGATATAATACATATCTTTTTGGCAGTTGCATGATTGTGTCATACTTTATTTCTTTATCTGTAGTTTTGTATCTATGTATAGTGGAAAAAAAAGAAATTTACTCATCCAATCTATTATTGCATATCACATGCAGCAAGAAATCATATGGAACTTTGCTATACCGGATTTCATCCCACATGTCATGTAGGAAGCTAGGGAGAGTGCTGTCACAAAGACTTAACTAAATGTCAAAAATCCAAAATGCCAACTTTTATGACTCAAGATGAAAGGGTAGTATCTGCTGGCCTAGTTGCTACCCAATGTATACTAGGTCATTGCTGCTCAGAATGAGGGCAGAACAAGAATAGAACTTCTAACTACCCAACAAAGAAGGGGAAAGCTATACTCAGCCTATTTCTAATGTAACTCTTTCACTTCCATGTCAGCCATCTTGTCCAAAGTCAGGTTGTTGGAAGCTGGTTTGGCATAACAAAACAGAGTATTGGAGGGTCTCAGAAATAAGATGGTTAATTTCTCTATTTATTGGCTCATTCACCAATTCATTTAGTTACTCATTTAATAAGAATTTGTGGAGTGCCTACGATGTGCCAGTCCTGGCAAATCAGCAAATAATAAAGAAATAAAGTAAAAAAAAATCATTAAAAAAATGCTTCATGGAACTTACAGTCTAGTTGGGAAGGAATATGGTACAAATTTTTTCTTTAAAAAAGAGAAGTCTAGAAGACAACATTTGTTTCTCACCCCTACTTACTTTTTGTTATTAATAACTAAATATATTAAGGTATCTATATGATATAAACATTCTTACCTGTTCATTTTTTCAAGTGACATTTTATATAATGGGATTTTATGTAAGATAAATTTTATATATAAGTATAATTTAATATCATATATTGGATATTATGTATATTATTATATAAAATGATGAATGAGTTTCTTGGGAAATCACAATTTTGACTGTCAGGTAGTAAATGATTTGCTGCTTCCCTATCTAAAACATCTTTATGGTGCCTGTGTTCCCAAGAGCAGGGTTTAGAAACCTGTTCCACTCCTCCATGTTCCTCTTTGATCACATTAGTAATGTCCTCTTGAGAGTGAGGATATCACTTATGACTTCTTCATGACTAAGGAAATCTTCACTAACACTTCAGTGTTTCTGTTTGTTTTTTAAACCAAGACTTAGAAGCTGGAGAGGATCTTGGATAAAGATTTCTGCTAAGTCTACATGAATGAGGAGTTCAGTGGTCCAGAAGGATGTGAATTCAAGAAGCAATGGTTAATTGTTTGATCTGGTCCTTAGAGAAGGCTCACAATACAGTGGTTTAGGAGCCACGTCAAATTAGAAATTGCATGGTTCTTTTTACCTAGAAAACTAAAGGTCTCTACTGGTCTTTGTTTAGAAACGGAATCCTCAAGTGTACCAGCTTTCATTTACTTTCACTTTCACTGTTTTAAACAGAAGCAATGCAAAACTTCTCTTCACAGGATGGACACCCTGAGTAACCTAATTGAATGTCAGGAGCAGTGACTCCCCAGAGAGGGCTCTATTTCAGTTGAATGACCTTTAGTAACTTCATGGCTACCTGAGGGCCAGACCTAAAACAGCAAAAGATCCTGTTTGTGCCTGGTTTCTGAAAATAGCTTTCTTGAACCCTCAGTTTCGATCTAACAGAGAGAGTAATCATTCCTGTCTACGAAGTTACATTGTCACCAAAAGCAGTTTGGTTTCAAAGAGTTCAAAAAAGTCTGAAAGGAGAAAAAGAAGGAAAAGGATAGAGAATAACAACATAAATAATAAGGGAATATTAAGAAATTCTAAGGAAAAAGTAGAGAAACAATGTCATTTCTAAATACTACATGAAGAGACTAAAGAGAAATAATAATGCCTACTGTATATGAAAATAAATCAAAGGGCAATAAAGCAGTAAGTAACACTCAGTATACTGTCTGAAAAATGACAACCATAGCATGAGGAACAAACAATTATTGACATTTTATATCTGGCACATGGGCTTTCCTAAATCTCCTTTCCTATATAGTTTTTCATCAAACCTTTGTAGTCAAGGACCATGGCTGCATCATGCTGTGAAAACGCGAAGGAGAAAAGATTTCAACTAATAATTATAAGCACATGGAAGGAAAGGGGGTTTAGGCAAAGCAAACTATTCTGTTGCAGAAGAATCTTTGAAAGGTATAAATTAATCTTTTTCATCATTTTACTGAGACAAAGAAAAGTTGAAGCATAAGCAATGGCTGCTGATCTTTCATCATAAAGGTCTGATCTGTCTCTGTAATTTCTTCAAAAACAGCTTAATTCAAAGAGAAACAGAAATAGGAATATAATACCATTAATGACAAAAATCAAAGTGTCTTATTTGTTTTTTTTTTAAAGATTTTATTTATTTATTTGATAAAGAGAAACACAGCTAGAGAAGGAACACAAGCAGGGGGAGTGAGAGAGGGAGAAGCAGGCTTCCTGCCAAGCAGGGAGCTCAATGTGGGGCTCGATCCCGGTCTCCAGGATCCTGACCTGAGCCGAAGCAAGTCGCTTAACCAACTGAGCCACCCAGGCGCCCCCAAAGTGTCTTATTTCTTAAGCAGTTATCACATAAGAAGTCCGAAGGCCTCTTCTAAATGCTAAAGTCAGTGAATAATTGGTCTTCTAATGATTTTCTTTAGTTTTTACAGCAGTCTGCAGCCATGCCATGGAAATCATATGTCGAGGAGTTGACTGTCCTTAGCTGAAGCCTCTGCCTCAGATATTGGACATCAAGTCACAAGTGTGAATACAGGTATATATGTTGATTGTATGCCTCCACAAAATTCATTTGTGGAGGTCCTAGCCCCCAGTACCTTAGAATGTGACCTTATTTGGTAATAGGACCACTGCAGATATAGTGGTACTTAAGAGGCAACTGTGCTGGAATAGGGTGGGCCCTTAATCCAATATGACTGATACTTATATAAAAAAGAGAAAATTTAGACACAGACAAGCACATAGGGAAAACACCACATGAAAGTAAAAGTTAACGAGGTCACAAGTCACAGCAATTACCAGAAACTAAGAGAGAGGTCTGGTACTGATCTTTCCAGGGAGACTTTAGAATAGAACGTGATTCTGCCAACATGTTGATCTTGGATTTCTACCCTCCAGAAATGTGAGAAAATAAATTTACTTTGCTTAAACCACTCAGTCTGTGGTACTATAAACTTAAATATAATGGGATTATATATGTCCAATTATATAAATAAATTACCATAGTTTGTTTACTACCAGTCTCATACCCATGATAGGAAAGTCACAAGAACAGGTTAAATTCATTGTAAGAATAATTAGTCTCTACATCAAAACTTATGGGTGAAGAATTGTCCAATGACCAAAACACTCAAAACGAAACAGAATTGTTGGGTTATAATATTACTGGGAGATATAGCTTTGCATAATTCTTAAAAGACCTAAGAATCATAGAAAAAAGATTTATTTAAGTTGTTATAATCCTTAAATAGAATATAGAATATAGAATATGCATTTTTCCCCTAAAAAAAGATCCATCATTGGATCATCAACTTTGAGAGTTGAAAAACTAAATTAAAATGTCCAAATAGGTTCTATTGTGTCTTCCCAGATCCCTAGGTAATAATTTTGATTAAAAGATTCTACACATGACCCACTAAAATTATTCTTCATGAATAAAATAGTAGAATCAAAATAAATGGATATGCATTCTTAAAGTGGGCAGGTTGTGGGCCCACAGAAAATCATGTCCATTTTTATTGCTAATTTAAAATTATAAACTTTGAAAACCATGTAGTACCATAATTATTGTTCAGATACTATAGAAAATAGAAGAAAATATCCATTAGAACATATTGACTATGAGTCCTTGGTTGCCTCAGTTGGACAGCATGCAACTCTTGATCTTGGGGTTCATGAGTTCAAGCCCCACATTGGGTATAGAGATTATTTAAATAAATAAATAAACTTTAAAAAAGATATTGACTAAAAGTCTCATTAATAAGTATAAAAAGAGCCTTATATTCTATATTAGCAGTTCTTTAGTAAATATTGTCTCTTTAAATACAAAAGTTGGTGGCATTACAAAGGGTGAAAAAGCCCTCATAAAATAATATGTACCAAATGCTTTGCCTTAAGGGCAATATTTAGAAAATTAAAAAGAAAAACAGAATATACATATATATTTTTTAAACTACATTTTTGCTAACTCAATTTTTAACTTCATAGATTATCTGTTGACTTCTTTTTTTAATTAATGGACAATTTACATAAACAGTAAACTTCATACTTTTCAGTGTTTGTTCTATGTGCAGTTCTGTGGGTTCTGGTAACTGCATAGAATTATGTAACTCATGCAAACCCAACAAACACGACAGGCCCATCATTCCACAAAATCATCTTTTGCCTCTTTACAGTCAAATCTTCCCCTCTACAGATTGAATGTTTGTGTTCCCCACCCCCAGAAGTCATATGTTGAAATCTAACGCCACATGGTGTTAGGAGATGGGTGCTGAGGCCAGGAAGGTAGAACCTTCACTGGCGGAATCAGTACCCTTAAAAAAGAGACCCCACAGAACTCTACCACCATGTCAGGGAACAGCAAAAAGATTGCCATCTATGAACCAGAAATTGGGCTCTCACCAGATACTGAGTCTTCCAATACCCTGATCTTAGATTCCTAGCTTTTAGAACGCTGAGAAACAAGTTTCTGTTGTGTTTAAGTTACCCAGTCTATGGCATTTTTGCTGTAGCAGCCCAAGATATCATTCCACATCTATTATCTGAACCACTGATGTTTTCTCTCCATTCTTTTGCCTTTCCCAAAATGTAATACAATGGAATCACTGAATATAGAGTCATTTGGAACTGTTTTGTTTTGCTCACCTAACATGATATCTGTGAGATTCGATTCATCCATGCCATTGCCTATATCAATAGTCCATTTCATTTATGGCTAAGTCGTATTCCATTTCATGGATGGATCATGATTGGTATATACATTCACCAGCTGCTAGACATTTTAGTTACAAGTTTGGAACTGTTACAGATAAAACTCCTGTTAACGTAAAGGTATATATATTTCACTTCTTTTAAGTTACCTGAGAGTGGTAATGCTAGACCTCATGGTAAACACATGTTTAACATCGTAAGAAACAGCTGAACTATTTCCCATGGTATTTATACTATTTTCCATTCCCATCAACTATATGGAAGCATTCCAATTTCTATACATCTTTGCTAATACTGGATACTAGCAGTTTTACTTTTGTATTTCAACCATTCTAGCAGTGTGCGTAGTATTTATTGTGGATTTAATCTGCATTTTTTTAATGACAAATGGCATTTAGATTGCATGTATTTAGTTGCTACTCAAATCTCTTCTTGGTGAAGTGTATATTAAAATCCTTTTTTATTTTTTTATTTTTTTAAAGATTTTATTTATTTGACAGAGAGAAACACAGCCAGAGAGGGAACACAAGGAGTGGGAATGAGAGAGGGAGAAGCAGGCCTCCCGCCGAGCAGGGAGCCCAATGTGGGACTCGATCCGGGGTCTCCGGGATCATGACCTGAGCCGAAGGCAGTCGCTTAACCAACTGAGCCACCCAGGTGCCCTGTAAAATCCTTTATTATTTTTAAAAAATATGTTTGCTCCATTTTTAATGATTTTGCTTTGAGAGCTATTTTTATATTCTGAACACTAGTCCTTTAAAAAGATATGGGGATTTGAAAATATTGTTATGCAGTCAACTTGTTTTTTGAGTTTTCTAAACTGTGCCTTATGAAGAGCAAGTACTTTTAATCTTTATGAGATCAAATTTATCATATTTTTCTTTTATGGATCATGCTTTCATTGTCATATCTAAGAGAACTTTGCTTAAACCAAGATCACAAAGATTCTCGTCTGTGTTCTCCTCTAGAAGTTTTATTGTTTTAGACTTCACATTAAGATCTATGTTAATTTTGATTGATTAAAAAAAAAAGATGCAAGATTCCTTTTTGTATTGTATAGATATCCAGTAGTCCTAATACCATGTATTGTAAAACAATCTTGGATTTCTGGTTTCAACTCCAACTTATAAAGACTTTAGAAATAAAAAAATAATAAAGCTGAACAAACTAAAAATTAATGACTTTTGTTGGACCAAGTGGAGAACTGAAGGGCAAATCACCACTCTTAAAATCTGGAGAGACAAGTCAGAGAATCACAGCACATCCTTTTAACTGGAGAAGAAGACACAGGACCCAAAACTACTAAGAGTAAGTGGTAACTGAATGATAATTTTGGAAGTTGAGCATGGACTGGCATGACAGTGAGAAACTCCTCAGGGCCACAGTCTCAGAAAGGCCCCCCAACATGGTGGATTTTACCTCCAGAAACCCCATTAGGTTCTCGCAGTGAAGAGCCAGTAAAGAATAAGGCACCAGGGTTGGAAGAATTTGTTGGCCTAGTACATTTTCCTCTTTATATCTTTATATCTAGAATATTCTCAAACTTGGAATTTTATTGTTTCCTTTTTATTTACAGCTGTTTCTTATAATTAAGGGTGCCAAATAATTAAATTTTTAACCATACTTCTGTGGTTGACAACTACAGGCCAAATATCTATCACCAGTTCTGACTAAAATATACATGAGGTAAATAGAGAAATGGAAGTATAAACTACCATTTCTGCTAGAATTTATCAAATAGCAAGTCATCTTTTAAAGAAGTGTTATTAAAACTTAAATTAAAAAATACTAACCTAATAATGATAGCTTACTAAATGATTATTTGAACTAAATTGTTTGTTTCTGAAATATTTTACATAGAGAAAATTCAAAGTGGATTGGTTTAGATTAAGATAAGATTAGGTAAATGAGGTAGTATATTAAAATGGTATAAACAACAAAAGAAAAATTGAATCACTGTCACTGATAAAAGCATTGTTCAATAATGCAGCTTGAAAACATGGAAGGAAAAAAGAATGGCACTACAATGCTACAAAACCAATAAGAATAACATATAAAAATGCACAAGAAGTAGCTTGATTAGGGGCGCCTGAGTGGTTCAGTCTTTAATCCTAGTCCCAGGATCTAGACTGGCATTGGGCTCCCTGCTGGAAGAAGACTGCTTCTCTCTGTCTTGCTTCCCCTGCTTGTGTTCCCTCTCTAGCTGAGTCTCTCTCTGTCAAATAAATAAATAAAATCTTAAAAAAAAAAAAAAAAGAAGTAGCTTGATGAATGGAAGAAATGTCGACATCTTTCCCAATGGAAAAAGGAGCCAACCAGAAAAATAACATGTGTTTCCTGATTGTAGAATTCATGAATAACATCAAAAAATACCACAAAGAAAGAGATATGGTAAAAATGAGCAACGGGATTTGGAGGAAAATAAGCATTAAGGTACTAACAAGCCTAGATTGCACACACAGAAATGAGGGAAAAAAAATTTAAGCAGAAATGGAAGATTTGGAAAAGGTGACAGAGATAAGGGATAACATTAAAGGTAAAACTTAACAAAGGCAATATGTTTCAAAGCAAAGAAACAAAATGCCAATCTCATGCCAAGAAAATTAAAGACAAATTTTAAACAAAAAAATTCTCACTTGAAATAACAAGGAAAGCCCCCAAAAGCTAAACAGAACCCCTAAAGGTCATTAAAGTATATAATCAAAATGGAGTGTTCCCATCATAAGTTATCACAACATTTAGTCTCCAACACAGCTGTCTGAGTCAGTTATGCCAATTTCTTTTATAGATTTGAAAGATGGAAAACACTACACAAAGGCCAATGGTCTGGAGCGTAATTACTTTAAAAATGACTACAATAAACAGTGTAAAAGTAAAAACAATGAGAGACTTAACATCAATTTAGTGTCTATTTCACATGTAAGCTGTCATCTGATCTTCAAAGCAACACTTCAAAGTCTGTATTAGTGTTTCACATTTTACAGATAAAGAAACTAAACTTAAGGAGTTTAAGAAATCAACCCTAGTAACACAGCTCTAAAGCCAGGAAAAGTGACTCAGATGCAGACCTCTGAAAGTAAAGCCCATGTTCTTTACCCTTTCTATATTGCTTCCCTACTATGGCTAAGTCTAGTGATACACATATT
>PITA01021234.1:0-14496 GCA_004023965.1 Spilogale gracilis | reverse complement strand
AGCAAAAGGCTCAGAGGCCCATATTCTAAATAGGCACCTTCACCAGGGTGCCAAAAAGACATTAACACCTCTTTTGGTTAAGACATTTGTAGCTCTATAAACCTCATGCTGAAATAGAAATCTGTTGCCTGGATTGAGATCATATCTTAAAGCATTTAAATCCATGAACACATTATGCTGATTACATCATTTTAACACTTTAGAAATAGAAGAGGGCCCTTGGAATAATGGGACAAGGAATGGATATACTTAAATACAGAAAACAGGAATAATAAAGATAGCTTCCCACCTACACTTCGCTTATTATATTGTAACACTGTTGTAAACACATAAAATAATTGATTTAAACTTGTAAACAAGTCAGTGAAGTAGGCATTGTTATTTGATAATGTAATTGACAACAGCAGTTAGCCTCCAGAGGACACACCCTCAGCCATTACACCAAACTGCCTTTCCCAGGTCCATTGCTGCCTCTTTGGTATACCTGGGGACTTGGATACCTAGGAAATGATAGAAAACTGAAAGTGATTGGAGTCAGGGTCATGGGGGGGAGGGGGAAGCTAATGACACAGGTTTGAAAATAAACAGAACCTATATGACTTTGCTTAGGTTCTAACCATCACATTTCTTATAATTAGGGAAGAAAGGAAAACAAGATTTTTTTTAACAAGTAGGAAAAAACAATATAAAGTCAAATAATAAAATAAAAAAGGCAAAGAAAAGACAAAAGATGCTTATGCACTGAAAGAAATAAAAACTGAATAAGAAGAGGAAGGAAATGATAAATAGGGAAGAATTCATAAAGGTTTGTTTTTGAAAAGGAGAAATTTCCAAGTTAACACTATTAAATAGAAAAGTATTAAATAGAAAGAGCATGGAGTGAGTCCATTAGGGCAAATGCAAGGTATATGCAAATCGTTATGTATTTCTATGCAAATGTGATTCCTTTCAAATGTTTTCAGTTGCATTATTTTATTTTAATATGGCATTTGCCATGTTTTGCTACTTAGCATCCAAATATTTTCTTCTGGAAGAAAATCCTCCATGTGTATTGCAAAGGAAGTTTACCTCCCTAATTTCCAAGAACTCCCTCTCCTTGCAAATCAGAGGTATGTAACCTAGGATTAGCCAAATAGATATTCACACCAGGGACTGAAGGTCCTGCAGCCATGATGCAAACATTCAGTGATTAGAGTTTGGGGTAGGGCCCGAGACCAGAGCCACATCATCTCCAATTAGCAAGCAGAGTCTGGAAGCCTCTAGCAGTGATCAAACCGGCTGCTGTGATGCATGATCAACTGCCTGCTCCAAGTGGACCTACTTGTAACCATTCCTAAACTTAACTCTTCCATGTGTCTGTCAGTTCTATGAGCTACCTTCCAATAAATTCATTTGCAGCTTCAACTAGTCAATCAGATTTGGTTTTGTGCTTGCAACCAGAAAACCTAACAAACAGAAATAAGTCCTCAGGAGGGGTCTGCAACACTGAAGGCAAGATGTGGAACGCTACACTGCAACAAAGAAATTGTGATAGTCAAGACCTGCTGTTGGCACTTCTTTTGGTGACATTTAACAGATTAAAGAGAGAATGACAAGTTATATGCCTAAATGTTTGGCTAAGGAACAACCTGATATCTAGAGACTTCCTCTGAAGACACTAACAAATTTATTAATTCCTAAAATGTTAGGGCCAAAGTAACCAAAAACCACACTTAAGGTTTAGGCAAGTACTTTATTGAATAATGTCCACTGAAGTTCACAACCTCAAGACTATACATTCAGGGATTATTTCTATAGTTTGGAGTTCATAGCCTCACCAGGGTCCTTTCAAGGAAGTTATGGTATTGAAGAAGAAAGAGCAAGACCTTATAAAGTGGAATAGGAATAAACAAAAGGCTTCAGAGAACACAAACTATCCTGAACTTGAATCTCTCATTCCTACCCCTGAGAGCCTCCTTTTTCAGCTATTACTACCTCATTGTCTGTGAGGCTGTTCGTCCCTGAACCAAGATTTTACCTTACAAGAGGATGTTAATGTTCAAACCCTATCTTTCCATACCCTTTCTGCCTCAGTCCCAGTGTGTCTGGAAGGTCAAATGTATCACTGCATGATTCAGTGTGCTGCGTGGAGCAGCTGGGAGGGATTGTAATTGTCTGCTCAGCTAATTATTAGGAATTTGGAATAAGTGATTCACAACACTAAAATGAAGCTGACATGCCAAAAAGTCCTTATTAGTTTCTATTAGGAAATCCTGTTGGCCCTACATTCAAAATATATTGAAGATACAACACTTCTGACCATCTCTACTGTTACCATCCCAGTTTGAGCCATCATTGTCCCCTGGCAGGATTACTACAAAAGCTCCTAGCTGGTATGAGCTTTTGCCCTTCTCTCCCCCAACCCCATCCTCCTGGATTATTTCCCATTCAGCAGCCAGACGGGTCTTTTTAAAACCTAAGTCATGCAATGTCACTTTCTATAAAACCCTACAAAGGCTCTTTATTGCACACACAGGAAATCCAAATCCTTATAATGACCCATAGATCTCAACAGTTTGCCCTCTGATCCTCCCTCTTACTACCACCTCCTCACTAAGCTTCGACCAAACTGGCCTCTACCCATCAAAGAAATTGCTAAACACACTCCCCGTTAGGATCTTTGTACCCACTGCCCCTTCCACCTAAACTGCTCTGCTCCTAAATGTCAATATGGTTGTTTTCCTGACCCCTTTCCATTCTTTGCTCTCCTTCACAATAAAGTATGCCCCGATCACCCCATTTCATTCTGCAACTGGACGTGTCCTCTGCTCAGCTATGTATCTATGAGGGGCTATCCCTTACAGTATGTATTTTCAGGTTCCCAGGTCAGGCACTTTGACCCAAAGGGAACCAAGAAACCTGACTGAAATTGGTGGGTAAGGCAAATATATCTTTCGTTTCTACTACACCATGGGCCTCCAGAATCCTGAGGTTTCTAAAAATGATTTTTAAGGCTATAAGTCTACTAGGATTCCATTAATTGAAGATGCAGTTTACTAAATACTAACCTGAGGGCTTTAAAGAGTTAATGCTACTTTAAAGTAGGTTGAACATAATTAGGCCATGTCTTTAGGGTAGGGGAAGGAATGGGGTTTTGTTCAATTTGTGCTTAGATATTTGTTTTGCTTTGTATGGTTATCCTTGAAATCCTAAAATGATTATATTCATTTGAAAAAGCATATAAGTTGAAAATTATTATAGAACATTTCTAAAGCTAATTTATCTTCTCTTGATTATTTTCCATAAATATTCCCCGATGTTTCCTTCTGTCTTTTATGTTTTTCAGAGTAATTTTGAAGTGTTTCAGAAACAGTCATGGTGAGTTAGCTGCATGCTAGCATTCCAAAGTCTGTTTCCATATTTCCATCCGACAGTAGGCTATTTGTTCTTGGATATGTCCTCAGGCAATCTTGACACAGAAATGCAAAGTAATCACAGTTATCTGAAATCTTTGATTAAAACTTACAGTGATAGCTTTGGCAGCAGAAATATTTTCATACACCAAGGTGCAACAAGGCTCGATTTTTAGGCTGTGATTAGATAATGAATCCACATAACCCTGCAACAGTACATTAAATTTATTTGTAGGGATTACCATTTATTCAGCCTACATATGTGCTGGGATAATTTTATAAACATTATCCCTTTGAATTCTTACAACCTTCCTAAGGCTATATTATTAGCCCCATTTTATAGATGAAAAACTGAAATTTAGAGTCCTATATAGCTATAAGTGACAGTGGTTAGATTTCCACCCAGGTCTTGCTGATCCCAAATCCTCAGTTGTTTCCATTAAATCTGCCACCTTGGGCTTTATAAAATAGAAAGGAATACACAAATGTCTATAAAATTTTTATGATCCCCAAGTAATGTCAATTCATTTCAGGGGGAAAATGCTGGGAGAATCAAGTGCATGTAAGCCAACAGATCCACTTGAAAATGAAGCTTACTGGGGATATACTACTTGTCTTTTCTGGTGATGATGCCTTCATGTTATATATAATAATAACTTAATTATTTTTAACTTAGTAAAGGAAAAACTTATCGGATATCTGTATAAAGAATAATTGAAGAATCTAGGAAGAATACACAGGGAAATTTTTCTCTAATTAAATAATAATACTACACCATGCTTTTTCAGGGCTTAATATGAGCCTGTCATGGGAAGAGGTATATAAATGTCCTTCAGACTCTTTCTATCAACATTTATAGCTGAGGAAATGGAGACAGAGAGGTTTAGCATTTGCCCAAGATAGCAAGTGGCAGAGTTGGCAAATAAAGTTCATGCTTTCAACCAAAATTCTTTTAAGCACTATAAAGCACTGATAGTACTGCTTCTGAATTGTAATATAGCTTCCCTACGTTTTTCCTACCCTCATGCAAGGCTACAACATCTTAGGAAAACAATTATAATTGTTGAAAATGCCATAGCACAGAACATTAAACATAGTAGTACTTGAAATCAGCTATATAAAGTTGTGAAACATGCATTATGGATCTATTCTGTGATAATAATAATAATAATAATAATAATAAAAAGATCACCTTTTCACATAACATTTTGGAGTGAAATCTTATAACCACAATTTTACTTCCAAATGAATTACCCCACCTGGTATCCGCATCTTTGTGTAGTCCTCTCCCACAATAATACTCTGCCTACCCACATGCTTTGCTTGGGCCAGTAGATATTACAAGTATGACATAAGAAGAGGCTTTATAAGTGCTAAGACATTGGGGTATGTTCTTTTGGAATACTACCACCACCAGGTGAGAAATTCACACTACCCTGCTGGAGAAACTACACAAAGAAGAATTAAGTAGTCTCCGTCAAGAGTCCCAGATAACCCCTAGTCCTGTAAATGATGTTATCATGGGTCAGCCTGCCACAAGGGAACCACTAGATGACCAAAGGCACAGGAGTGACTCCATGTAAGATCAGCGGAAAATCACCAGCTAAACCTACTTAAATAGCAGAATCATCAGCATGTGAATTGTTATTATTTTAATCCACCAGGTTTGGGGATAATCTGTTACAATGTTAGATAACTGATACACTGTCCTTTTTCTATAATTATACAAGTACCCATATAAATGTGTGCTCTCTCTCTCTCTCTCTCCACACACACACACACACACACTACTCTCTTTTCAACATATTTTCACTTATTACTTCCACTCTTGACACTGGAAAAGAGGTTGTGACAAAATGTCTAGGGCATATTTCTCTATACAGTATTGCTGTCTTTTGAGTTATACTTTCACTGGGCTTAAGAATACTTCAAAAATATAAACTTACTGCCCTGTGATATAAAAGTACCTAGAAAATATAATGCATACTAAAATACAAACGTATTTTTATCAAAACAGTTATATATGCAATTATTTAGGCCTTACTTTATTTACCTTTTTAGTTATTAAAAAGTAAGATTCCACCAAGGTGGATTAAAGTTTACCAGTAAACTGATAATAATTTAAAATTCAAGAACATTAAAGTCAGTTTTATGAACAGATACAAAAATATGGTCATCTGTTTATGGAAACCAAAAATAGTCTTCCCATCTGCATTACTCAGGGATAACGTAAACAGCAATGAGATATTAAATATGGTGGTCTAAGGCTTGGTCCCCAGTAAAACTGCAAATCCTTGGGAAGGGAAACATCTTTCTCCTTATTAACAATTTATAAAATAATATTGGATTTCTCCCTGAATATGGCTTCCCCAGGGCATTAGGGAGAAGGTAAAGACTGTAAGAAACTAAGAGTATTTGACTAACAAGAGAAAAGGGATAGGAGACACTTAATCTATTTCACTATTGCTCTGAAGATCTGGGATGAAACCTAGCCTAGCTAGGTTTGCTTTCAGGGAGGTTGGGAGGCATCAGCCACATGAATCCCCAGATCCAGAGAGGAGATTTTATAGACAGGTTTTTAAAACATATATATGTCATTTACCCTGGGATCTCCCGAAACCCACAACTTGCCATACAACATTACTCTTTTTGTCCTTGCTCCACCTAGAAACTTGCACAACAGAGAAAGGGAGAGACAGATAGGCTTTTGTAAAATAAGAGAAAGAATTTTAGAAATGTATTGATAGCTCTGCTACTTTGACCCAAGTTTTCCTAGTCCATTCCTTCTGAAAACTGAGAATGATAACTCATTCTTACAGGATTGTTTTAAGGCCGGGGTTAGCAAATTCCAGCCCATGAACAAAATTTAACCCATCTCCTCTTTTTGTATAGCTTGTAAGGTATTTCTAGACTAGCCTACAAGGTTGTACAACATCACCAGTGATGTGGCAGTTTTTTCTTGGGATTCTTACTAAAAATTCAACAAAACAGTTCATGCTAAAATTAAATAATGATAAAGAAGTTAATAAATATTGATTTTAACAAATTCTTGAAAGCACAAGTATGTGGGTTTTTTAGTGTTTAGTTATTAGATAACATTCATGGAAACTTTTGTATAAATAAATCCATTTAAGCATTTTTATCCTTTACTAATAGCTTAATTAGCTATCTTATTTGCTTATGTGCAGTCAGCAAAATCGCACCCCCCCCCCAAATCAGAGAATACTGGATAAATAGGAATGATATAGACAAGAAAACCAATTTGCAGGATGGAATTATTCAGACTGTCTGTCTTTACCACTCTAATTACATATAATAGCTCTGTTCCTGTCTGCTTTGACTTATTTGTGTGGACCTTGTCTTAAATGACAAACTGGAATTTTTGAGGCTAAAAAAAGCAGAAGAGGGAATATTTCTAAAGGAAACAGAGGAATCCTGGGAGCAGATGGGCAGATTAGAGAAAGAACAGCAGAGCCACGGCAGTGGCTGCACCTGTCAAAATTTGGCTGTAAAGTATGTTCCCAGTTGATCTGATTTTAGAGTAACAGGATGGGTCCATGCAATACTTATCCTGACACTTTAAAATTGTGGATTTTACAGTTTGCTGCTGCTCCTGCTGGGCTGCCTGTTCCATTCAGCTATGCTGAATCCACAGATCTGGAAATGGCATCTCTTGACAGAGGAAGGACTGCTTCCAGAAAGGCCAGTTTAGCCTGAAGAGACCCAAGACTGACAGTGAGCTCACAGGGTATTATGAGACTTGGAATATAATAAAGACAATCAAAGAATATTGCGGAAAAATCACAGCATTCCAGAAAATCAGTAAATCAATATAAAGATTTATTTTCTAGCTCTGAATCTTGAACAGAATAAAATTTGGTTTCAGTGGGCTCTAAGAGGCTGTTAGTGTTTTAATCTACAATGAAAAAAGGCTAAAATTGTAGATAATGTAGTATCTGGTAGAGTTTTGAGATATGGACTCTGTGGATGCAAAAAAGAAGAAGCCTAGAATGGGTCTACATATAGACTAGCAGCCCTGAACCCCTTCCTTTACAAACACCACATAGCCTTACTCCCCTCTCCCTCCTCAATGTACTACCATCTGACTTAAACCGCCTACCAATCCTCTGAAATACCGCATCAAGATATCCCAAGGTCATGGATAATGCCAACTTACTTTCCAGCAACCTGGTAAACTAAGTGCCCTGATTGAATCTTCAATCATGCTTCCAAAAAACAAACAGAAAAAAAGAGAAAATAAAAATTTAAGTTTATCTGTGAATTGACAAGAAAATAAGAAATATTGCGTGAAGGCAAAAACCCAAAAGATAAAGTTGGCTTTTACCTTGTGAGCATTTGCTAAATCTTGATACATTTTCAGTTCAGTATTTGTGGTTTTAAAATTGGAGAGGGTTGATAGGAGGAGGGAAAAAGCCGACTATCTACTAATTCAGAGAATATGAAGAGATCTCCCCCATAAAACTGGACTTCAGAGGGCTATGATCTCAGCAGAATGGTGGAAATGAGGTGAAGATAATTCTCTCCAAACACCTACCCTTCAAAATGGGACTGCAAAGAGAACCACCTTGGTTCTGAGTGAAGGGGAGCACCCTTGAGAATTTTTAACGACAATCTAGACTTCACATGGATTTTATGTAAATTTATACTACTTATTTATTTTGAAAAACCTCAAGCTAAGAATTTCAAGTGTTTCTGAACTATAACTAGCGGAAGAAAATACAACTGTTCTCCACATGAGCTTAACTTTGAATTGTTCCTATAACCTAAACTCTAGGAAATAGTTTCTTCTAACCAAAATTACAAAACATAAGTAAATCACCAAATGCAACACACAAGAAATAAATAACAGAATCAAACATGCAGGTAGTTCAGATACTGAGATTATCAAACAGAATATAAGTATTTTTAAGCCCTGAAACAAATAACACATTACATGTTAATCAATTAAATGTAAATTAAAAAATAAATTTAAAAAAGAACATAAGTATTTTTATTATGTTTTAAAAAATAATGAAGGATCAGTCATATAAAGATCAAAAGACTTTAAAATTGCTAGCCATGTTTGAGATATACTCAAGCAATTTCTATAAATGGAAAATATAATGATTCAAATTAGAAACTTAAACAGTAAGACAGATCTAAAAACTGCAGCACAGAAACACAGAAATATGAGGAAATATTGAAATAGGGAAGAGAGGAGAAAGTCTAACATTTTAATCAGGTAAACTGTCTTAAGAAATATCAAGCAACATAAATAAAAAGACATCTATTCCCTACTCAAATCACTGTAAAACTACAGAAAATAAAACAGAGAATATCTTAAAGAGAATTAAAATATAGATTTACTTTTAAAGACACTATAATTATACTGACAGCAGACATTTCAATGGCAGCAATGCAAGCCAGTAGCAAGTGGAATCTTTTCAATATGTTAAGCAAAAAATATCTTCAATCTAGAATTCTGTATCAAGTAAAAGTATCTTACCAAAAAAGGACAAAACAAGACATTGTTATATAATGAAAACATTAGTGTTGGTTCACTGACACACCCTCACTAAAATGAAATTAAATGATATACATCAAGCAAAAAAAAGAAAATGATCCTGGTGGAAGATCAAGAAGCAAGAGGAAATAAATTGCAGGAAGCAACAATAATAATTTATAGTGGAATAAAATATAAAACTAAAAATACATGGTAATAATAACAAAGTGAGGGGAACAGTAACTGCATTAAAAGATTTTTAAGGACTTTACATTGTTTTAGAACTGGATAAAAATATTAATTAAGTTTATATTAGAAAAATAAACATGTTGAATTTTCTGGAATGATTATTTTTTAAAAATATAGAAAAGAAAAACTACATCTTACAAACTGGTCAATGAAAAAACTAAATGAGAAAAATAATCAATTAATCCAAAAGAAGACCAGAACAGAGAAAAAAGAAATGTAGAATAAGTAGGACGATCAAAGAGCAAAAACCATGACTATAGAAATAAATCCAAATATTTCAATTGTTACAATAAGCATACATTTTTTAAATACTCTGCTTAAAATTCAGAGGTGATGAATTTCTTGGATTTCTGTCATGGGGTTTCTTCCTAAGTACTAACAAAAGACACATCTAAGACACAGAATTCAGGAATATTGAAGGTAAAATGATGGAAAAAGATGCATCAGTGAAACACTAACCAAAAGAGAGAGGTGTTACTCTCTTAGTATCAGACAAAATAAATTCCAAGCCAAAAAAAAAAATTAAAGAGGTCATTGCATAACCACAAAAATTCCAGAAAAATATAGAAATTTTGAACACATATTCATATAATGGTTTTGCCTTAAAATATAAAGAGCAAAAATCATAAAAACTACAGGAAGAAATTAATGTATGCAAAGTGATATAGTAGTGAAAACTTAAATTGATGCAATTAATAAGTTATATACTTATACATAAATAACTTATACTTATATATAAATAACTAGATTCAGCAATTATCGAATACATTATTTTCAAGTTCACAGAGAATAATTACAAAATTCACCAAATAAATGTTTATAATATTAGACTTAACAAATTTCAAAGGACTGATATAACCATTTCATTTTGTGATCCAAATAAATTTAGAAGTCAATTTAAAAATCATAACCCTTAAAAATTCCCTATATTTGTGAATTAAGATGTACTTTTAAATAATCAAGGAATAAAACAAAAACCATTTGTTAAGTGTTAAGAAAATGTGCTAAGAAAAAATATATTTTCAAGTGAAAAATAGTAGAGGTACTATATATTAAACTGGGTAGTGCATCTGAAATAGTTTTGCAACCTTACACATATTAGTAAAGAAGAAAGAATAAAAATTAATGAGGTAAGCATGCAACTAGTTACTATCTATGTGACCATGAGCAAATCACTTAACTCTGAGTGCCTCAGTTTCCTCATCTGTAGAATAGTAAAAATAATTACATTTATTTAGGATTGTTGCAAAGACCAAATGGGTGTACTGGACATTTCACATTTGCTTTTCCAGATCCCCTCTCCTGCCTTCTCCACTCTGATCTGTGTCTCAGGAGGCTGACCTGCATGGACTATACCACTATAAGGTATCCTTGCCCTCTGTGGGTTTCAAGCAGCAGAAGGAGGTTGGTTGGTCAGAAAAGAAAGAATAAGAGTATTTATTCCCATGGCTCCTCCACTTCAGCCCATAGTTTGGCAATGGCTGCATCCCTAAAATTAAGACCATGAGTCCCATTTGGTGGCTTTTACTTACCACGTTCCCACAACCACTGTCTTCTCCTGTACCTTAAGGCTAAGAGGTAATAACAGTTTCCCATTGCTGTTAGCCCAAAAGTTTTCACCAAAGGAAGCTATTGCATTCCTTTATTCTTGACCATAGCATCATAAATAATCCCTTAATTAAATTCTCTTCAATTACCTATATTGTGATGCTTTGGCTGATATAATGAATTAATATATGAAGCATTCATATATAATGCTTAGAAATAGTATGCTTTTTATAAGAATTTGTCAATATTCTTATTGCTATTTTTGTTGTTGTATGAGCACAGGCAGAAAAAAACTCATTAGGTAATTTAACACTTACCAATCGCTTTTTTTTTTTTAAGATTTTATTTATTTGACAGAGAGAAACACAGCAGAGAGGGAACACAGCGGGGGGGGTGAGAGAGGGAGAAGCAGGCTTCCTGCTGAGCAGGGAGCCCGATGTGGGACTCCATCCTGGGTGTCCGGGATCATGATCTGAGCCAAAGGCAGTCGCTTAACCAACTGAGCCACCCAGGCGCCCCACCAATCACTTTTTAAAAACCTACTTACAATGTAAGAATAAAAATGTTCTTCTTTAAATACCACAGACAATTTGCAATTCTTACCTTACTTGGTGGTCTTAGAAATTCAATTCTAGTAATCACAATGTATCTTGAAATGCTCTCTGCCCTTGGCCTTCATGACATCACATTAGCCTGATCTTCCTTCTACTTTTATGATCATTCTTTCTACCTTTATAGGTTCCTTTTCCTCTACTTATTCCCTAAATGTTGGTATTTCTAAAATTCTGTTCCCTGTTCTCTTTTTATTATACATATTCTCCTTGAATAATTTAATCAATACTTGTTGCTAGTAATACCCAAATCTCTACCCCCAACCCGACATCTGAGTTTCGAACCCATACACAACTATTCTTACAGACCTACAAATACCAACTTTGTATTTGTACAAATACAATCTTTCCAGAGAGCTCCTCATATTTTCCTCCAAGTTTGCTCTTCATCTGATGGTTCCCATTTCAGTAAGGCTTCACTAACCACCCAGTACCCAAGCCTGAAACCTGGGAAATCGCCTCCAATCCCTTTCCTTGTCCATCTCTCATATCTATTTCTCCATATCTCTCAACTCCATCTGCTTTCCATCTCATCTGCCATCTCCTTCCTGCACTATTGCAACAGTCTACCAACCACCTTCATAGTGTCTCTCTAGATTCCTTCAAAATCATTTTCAAGGGCACCGGGGTGGCTCAGTAGGTTAAAGCCTCTGCCTTCGGCTCAGGTCATGATATCAGGGTCCTGGGATCGAGGCCCATGTTGGGCTCTCTGCTCTGCAGGGAGCCTGCTTCCTCCTCTCTCTCTCTCTCTCTGCCTCTCTGACTACTTGTGATCTCTCTCTGTGTCAAATAAATAAAAAAAATATTTTTTAAAAATCATTTTCAAGGCTATAATCATTTTTCAAGGCTACTAATTAGGTGACTTCTGCTTAGGATCTTTCAGTGGTTTATTATTGCCCTAAAAGTAGTGTCCAAACTTTTAATGTGGCTTTCAAGATCCTTCATGAATGGATGAGTCCAATTTTGCAACTTGGGTTTTTTCTTTCTCATTCTTTCCATACTGAATTTGTCAGTTCCTTGAAAATGACATTCTCCCTTATCTCTGGCTAGACATCTATGTATACCACTTACTCTGCCAGAAATACTTTCCCTCTCCACATGGCTAATTTTTAAACCTTGGGATATATGCCTTTTATCATTTTATTCAACTTTTAATAGTAAATTTTAAACATACACATAAGTAGAAAAAATAGTTTTATAAAGCTCTATTTCCTATTCTTCAGTTTCAAATATCATTAACTTACACTGATCTTGTTTTACACAAACCTCCATCCACTTTCCCCTTCCTATATTATTTCAACATCATATTATTTTATCTGTAAAATCTTTAATATTTATCTCTAAATCATAAGAGCTATTTTTACCATAATTATAATTTTCATATTTTAAAAATTAATTAAAATCTTTATCTAGTACAGTTCAAATATCCAACTGCCTCATAAATTCCATATACATGAAATTATTTACGCTTATAATTTCTTTATGTGACTCAAGATCCAAATAAGTTTAATACATTGTGATGATAATGCTCTTAAGTCTCCTTTAACCTTATATTCCTCTTCTATCCTTAGCAATTTATTAATTGAAGAAAATGGATTGGCTGGTCTATAGAGTTCCCCACATCCCTGTATGAGTCTGATTGCATCCCTGTTTTATGATGTTCCTCTGTCCACCATAATTGCTATAATTTTTTAACTAGATCTAGAGATTTAATCTGAATCAGGTTCCTTCTTTTTTTCTTTCCAAGACTATATCATACAACATAAGTTGTATAGTATTCTCATATCAGGGGATATATAGTGCATGCTTATCTCTACTATTGTAATGTAAGCAGTCAGTGATGATCAGTGCTTAAATCCACTAATTGACCTCTTACTTACCCTTTATGTCTGAATTAGTATATCCCTCTTTTTGGAAATTATCACCTGATATTACCTATCAGCATCTACTTTCATACTAGGCATGTTATATATATCCTAACATCATCTCTTTACTTCATACTGCTGTTAATTGAGCATCTGCCCCACCAAAATGGAAGTCTCATGTGGTAGGGAACACATCAGCTTATATGCTATTAAATCCTCGATACCTATCATGATGTCAGGCATACATACTTAGCATGATATCAAGCATATAGTAAGTGCATAAGCAGTATAGAAGGAAGGAAGGAATGAATGAAGGAACGAAGGAAGGCAGGCAAAGGGGAGGACAGGAGGAAGGGAGGAAGGGAGAAAGAGAGGAAGAAAGAAGGAAAGAAAAAGGAAAAAAGGAAGGAAGGAAGGAAGCAAGGATGGACGGACACTGGTGAGAGGAATGGGTTTTAAAAATATGAATTACGGACAATAGACCTCTGTCAAACATGAATATAATGGCAGTAGAAAGGGGGAGCAAATGCAGGGCTACCTGGATTTATTTTTATTACTAGAATTAGGCCATTTAACAAGCATGTCTCAGTAACTTTTAGGTATAGATATATGGATTTAAAGTTTTAAGTTCTCTCCGATAATAATACCAAAAATAACATATTAAGAGGAAGATACGATACCAGAAATACTCTAGAATCCCTATAGTGATTAAACAAACAAAAACAAAACAAAACAAAACAAAACAAAACAAAACAAAAAAACCTGAATGGTAATGGGCAGAAATGTCAGTAATGTGTTGCCCAGTGTCCTTCCTATACCTATCACTTGGTTGCCTTCCCTCTCTGACAAGTATTTTCAAAGTCAGTTTTTTGGGTGGAGGGTGGGGAACTCCTCTCCTCTCTCTATCCCTGCTTTACACTCTGAAAAATAGAGATACTCGTACTAGTTCTGCAAACTGAATGTAAGGAGGAGTCACCAGTAGTTTGTGTTTCTGTAGCTAAGTGGCTAACTTAATCGTGCCTGGTTACAGTATTTTATTTGAAAGGTGAACAAAGAATGGATAAGTAAAGCAAATAAAATTCCACCCTTATTTATATAGAATAAACAAAATAAAATGGCATGTAATGAAAACAACTATCTTTCTTGATGAAAAAGTTTCCCTTTATGATCTTTCAAAATTCAGATGTTCAGGAAGACGATCTGAATCCTCTGGTTAGCTAGTGATCCCATCTTCCTATTCTGACAGTGCCATAGGTATATCATCAGCAAACTCCCTAATACATTGAAAGGTTCTGACAGCCTTATTTATGAGTTATTCTAGGGCAATG
>PITA01021233.1:0-33145 GCA_004023965.1 Spilogale gracilis | reverse complement strand
AATCCCTTATTATCTTTCTAATATCACTATTCTATATAGTGATGTCCCATTCTTCATTCCCATTATTGGTAACTTGTGTCTTCATCTTTTTCTTTATCAGTCTGTTTAGATGTTTATCAATTTTGTAACCATTACAATAACCTCTGTTTAGCATTAAAGGGTTTCTTTCAGGGGTGCCTGGGTGGCTCAGTTGGTTAAGCAACTGCCTTCGACTCAGGTCATGATCCCGGAGACCCGGGATCGAGCCCCACATCGGGCTTCCTGCTCGGCGGGAAGCCTGCTTCTCCCTCTCTCACTCCCCCTGCTTGTGTTCCCTCTCTGGCTGTGTTTCTCTCTGTCAAATAAATAAAATATTTTTTAAAAAAAGGGTTTCTCTCAATGTCTCAGTTTTTAACCTGTGAAATGGGATTGACAACAATATGACATCATAGTTTTATGAGGAGTATAAAATGAGAAAATCCATTTAAAGCACTTAGAACAGTTCCTGGGACCTATGTAGCATTTAGCAAATATTATTTAGTATTATTAGAATGTATTTGTTATTGTGGGTTAAAAATGCTTTTGACTCTCTCTCTCCACAAGTTAATGTCCTTGAAATGAGAAACTGTCTTATATTTAATGACAGTATCTAACACAAAGCTTTGTTGAATTAATTAACAAAAAATACATAATTAATACAGCCCTCTTTTGTAGACCACCCTACATTCCCATACTCTATGCATCAGTCTTCCCAAACTACTGAATATGCAGTGACAGTCCCTGTCCCTGGTGTCTACCCAGCTTTCTTCCTCATGGTATCTGCAACATATGGGATGATTTTCCCCACCTTTCAGTAGAATTTGTTGTCTGGACCACCTCTCACTCTCCTTGTATGCACAACATGTTCATAATAGATAGGACCCAGAGCACATACAATCTAGAGGACTAGAGGCCTGATAGAGGAATGGGTGATGGGTGCAGGTGGTGATACAATAAATAACTGTGAACCACTGAGTCTAGAATGAAGAAGCAAGCCTCAAGAAGAAAAGTTATCTGGTTTACACTCCTTAGGAATCTTGCCATATAAGTTCTAGCCTACAGAAAAGGAACTGTGCTGTGAACACAGACTAGGAAGTTTATAGACAATGGGGAGATTTGAAAGGGGTGAGAAAAGTAATCAGAAAAAACAGAACACTGAACTCATTTAAAGTCCTTTAATGCCCTCATAAACACTTAAAGCTAGAGGAGCTAAGATGGCACTATAGGAGGAGAACCCTAAGCTCCTAAGGTCTTCTTGTCCCTCGAGCACAACTAAATAACTATTAAGTCATTCGGAATACCCCAGAAATCAACCTGAAAACTGACAGAACAAACTCCACAACTAAAGGGAGAGAAGTAGGAAGTAGGAAGTAGGAAAGTCAAAGGGGGTTAGGGGGAGAAACAGATCACAGGTCCTGTGGAGGGAAAGGAGTCATGGTGGCAGAGAAAGGTACTAGAGAGAGGAGCACGTAGGGGAATACACAAGGAGAAACAAAGCCATTGGCTGGTAAAATGAGAGGGGCTGATTTTCCTAAGTTCTTGTAACCAGTGGGGCCTAATACGGGAATTTTAAAGGTTGGCAGACTTGGCTGAGATTGAGCCTTGAGGACACTTCCCTGCTCCTGGAGAGAAGGCAAGCAAATAAGCCAGCGGCCGAAAGCATGGAAACAGCTATCTGAGAATCCCTGGGGCACACAGGGACAAGATTGCTCACTCTTCTGGGAGCCCATCCCTGAGAGGTAGCTTTCACAGATATACCTCTCCAGGGACAAAGGACTTGGCTGGCAACGTTTCCCTCCCCCATCCCTCAGAATAAACACACAGCCACTTGCAGAAAGCCCCTCAGCCCCCAAAATGGCTGCCTAACCTATTACACCAAGTCCCTCATGCCTGTGCTCTGGCAGACTGCCCTTCTTGGTCAAACATGCCTAAGTCTCAGCATGGCAAGACCCTCCCCCAGGAGACCAGCACAGGCTCCTGGCATACCAACTCCCTAAAGTCTGGAGTTTTAAAGGTCATTAGCCATGTCTGTGATAGGACCTGGAGGGCACTGTGCTGCTCCTGGAAAGGAAGCAGGCAAACAATGCAGAGGGAGACAGCGTGGAAACAGTAATATGAAAAATGCCTGGGAAACACAGAAGGGAGATTATTTGATCTTCTCAGAATGCCCCCACTGAGAGCAGCAGAGACCAGTCTCTGGGGACAAAAGAGGTGGCTGGTGCCATTTCACTTCCCTACCCATCTGCATAAACATAGAATCACCTGCAATAAACAGCCCGTGCCAACACTACCCGCTTAACCAGCTTACACAAGGTCCAACACCCCTGCACTCTGGAATAAACTAACTTCTCTAAAGGTGCGACTAGCTCTCCGGTGTCACAAAGAATATAAATGGATATGTGTGATGCCCCTTAAGCACAACCAATCCTCTGTTGCATGGCAAAATGTTCAAAACCATTTACTATGTATATGGAATCATAGTAGCCTTAGCTTAGATTTGTAGTTGCTTCATCAACAGATCCAGGACTTTGACCATTCCTCTGTTCTGACCTCTCCCTCACAGGTAGCAACTTCCTTTTTAACTAGACTTCAAGGTTATGTTAACCACTGCAATTTGCTCTCCTTACTTATAAATATTGGTTTGGTTCTTGGAGTCATTCTGATTGGCCTATGTCTCTTTCCAGTCTTTTATCAAGTACTAAGCAATGGAATTTGCAAAGTCGCAATTGAGTTACAAACTCTGCATTTAAAAAATAAAAAAGGAGGATATGCCAGGAGCCTCCCAGTCCTGCAAGCTGAAGGTGTCACTGTGGGAAAGATGGCAGTCTGAGCATGGTTCCTGAGTCACGAGAAAACTCACTGAGTTTTCACAGGGAGTCTTGCCTCTCCACTCTTCAGAACACCTCCCATTCCTGCGACAGAATGGGAGCCACTTGCGACCCACCCACGGGACCAAGATCACACCTCCTCCCTGCCCTGCTGTCCTCTTTTCTTGTCTGGTATGGATGTGGGGAGAAAGAGGCAGAAGATGGGACCTCCAGAAGACAGGGGGGATCCTACCTGCCCGAGAACACCCCATAGATCCCCTGTCGATCCCCATCATGCCGATCTCCTCCCTCAGGGACTTTGGGAAATAGTAGGACCTGCATGGGTTTTGTTGGCCCAGCGACAAGGTACTTCCTCCAATCATCATCATCATCATTGAAAGGCCACAACTCATGTTGAAAAACCCTACATTCCCATCCAAACAGAAACCTGGATTTTAAGAAACTCAGGTCAAAGGCAGCACCTTTCTGGGTAAACTGCTTTGCAACTAAGCTCACGTGCTATGGTTAAGATCCCACGTTTTCTAGTGAAATTGGAAGCAACAGCTCTGAATTCTGCGGGGAGCCGCCTGGTCTCATACGCTGATGGAGTCACTGGGGTAGACAGCAGCGGAAGCCCAGCTCCTGCCTCATGGGAAAACTCACTGACTTCCATTAGTCTCAGTGAGAAGGTAGCAATAGAAGCACAGCTCCTGCCGCCAGAAAATAACCCCACTAGGCCTGACGTGGTCACAGCGAGGAAAGGCCGGTCTGAGCCTTGCTTCTGCTGATGGTGTGAAACTGGCATCTCCTCTTTCTACTGATTGCTCTTTATCCTAAAAGTAAAGCACAATATTCTTGACAGGGCCTCAGGGTGTTCTAAGCCAAACTGAAACCCCTTACAGTCTTTAGATCTATTCAAGAGAGTGTACTTTTTGCACTTTCTCTTTAAATCTCCTGTGGATCTGTGGGGAGATTGTCGAGGCTTTTGAATGGTCAAATGATTGGTTAAATATAAAAAAATAATAAGGTATTAGTAAGAGCATTGCCCTGCATACAGAGGATCTATAAATAAAGTCCTCCACGATATTTATGCACCCAGTCACTAAGAAGAGGCTTGTACAAGCGCCTTTACTTCTGCAAAATAAGTTACACTTCTCTTTCTGATGATTAATATGCCAGACAGACTGACACCTGGCCGATTTGTTAATAACTTAGCTTAAACTATAACTTTGTATGTAACTAACTCACCTAAGCCTTTTAATTACTTTGTTATTTTCTTTCTTTTCTGTAAGACCTGCTTAAAATACACTACATGATTAATCTACCCTTTATTGCCTGGAAACAAGATGTAAGAAATTAGAAAAAAAAAAACCTTATTGATCAAACCTATTCCTGTTGGGCGCCTGGGTGGCTCAGTAGGTTAAAGCCTCTGCCTTCGGCTCAGGTCATGATCTCAGGGTCCTGGGATCAAGGCCCACATCGGGCTCTCTGCTCCGCAGGGAGGCTGCTTCCTCCTCTCTCTCAGCCTGCCTCTCTGCCTACTTGTGATCTCTCTCTCTGTGTCAAATAAATAAATAAAAATCTTTTTAAAAAAACCTATTCCTGTTTTGGTTGAGGGATTATTTGTGAATTGTAGACACATACACCTGCAAAAATAATTTTCACTGATCAATGCACTGTATTCTCTAAAATCATCTACTGTAAAAGATTTTTACTTTTAATCTATAACTTGTTGCTTATAAATAAAGACACTGAAAGCCGGCAAGAGAGAGATGCCTGGCAGGTGATCGAAAAGGAATCTGGAGCTCTCTCCTTATTCGTCCGCCGACGCCGTCCTTTCTTCAGGGACCCCTGGTTCAGCCGGAGCTGGACTCCGACACAAATGGAAATGAAAATACAACAGTCCAAAACCTTTGGAATCAATAGAGGCAGTCCTAAGAAGGAGGTATATAGCAATACAGGCCTTCCTCAAGAAGCAAGAAAATTATCAAACAAACAACCTAACCTACACCTAAAGGAGCTGGAGAAAGAGAAGCAAATAAAGCCTAAACCTAAACAGCCAAAGTAGGGAGATAATTAATTAAGATTAGAGCAGAAATAAATGATAAGGAAAAAAATTGTAGAACAAATCAATGAAACTAGGAGCTAGTTCTTTGAATGAATTAATAAAATTGATAACCCCTTAGCCAGATTTATCAAAAAGAGAAGACAAAGGACCCAAATAAATAAAATCACCATGAAAAAGGGGAGATCACAACCAACACTGTAGAAAGAAAAACAATTATAAGATAATATTCTGAGCAATTATATGCTAATAAATTAGGTAATGTGGAGGAAATGAATGCATTCCTAGAAACATATAAACTATCAAAACTGAAACAGGAAGAAACAAAAAATTTAAACAGACCCATAACCAGCAAAGAAATTGAATCAGTAATCAAAAACATCCCAGCAGGGGCACCTGGGTGGTTCAGTCAATTAAGCACCTGACTTTGGCTCAGGTAATGATTTCAGAGTCCTGGGATTGAGCCCCACGTCACGCTCAATCTCTCTAATAAATAAAATTCTTTAAAAAATTCCCCCAAAACAAAGAGTACAGGGCCAGATAGCTTCCCAGGGGAATTCTACCAAATATTTAAAGAAGAATTCATACCTACTCTTCTCAAGCTGTTTCAAAAAATATAAATGCAAGGAAATCTTCTAGGTTCATTCTATGAGCCCAGCATTGCCTTGATTTAAAACCAGTGAGACCCCACTAAATATCAGAATTATAGACCAATATCCCTGATGAACATGGATGCAAAAATTCTCACCAAGATCCTAGCTAATCGACTCCAACAGTAAATTAAAAGGGTTATTCACCATGATCAAGTGGGACTTATTCCTGGGCTGCAGGTGTGGTTCAATATCCACAAATCAATCAATGTGATATACTACATTAAGAAAAGAAGGATAAAAACCATATGATCTTCTCAACTGATGCAGCAAATGTACTTGACAAAATACAGCAACATTTCTTGTTAAAAACCCTCGAGAAAGCAGGGATACAAGGAACACACTAAGGCCATATATGAAAGACCCACAGTTAATATCAACCTCACTGGGGAAAAACTGAGAGCTTTTCCCCTAAGGTCAGGAACATGACAGGGATGTCCACTCTCACGACTGTTGTTAAACATAGTACTGGAAGTTCTAGCCTCAGCAATCAGACAACAAAAAGAAACAAAATGCATTCAAATTGGCAAGGAATAAGTCAAACTTACTCTTTGCAGATAAAATGATACTCTGTGTAGAAAACCTAAAGGCCCCTCCAAAAAATTGCTGGAACTGAACCATGAATTCAGTAAAGTCATGGAATATAAAATAAATGTACAGAAATCAGCTGCATTTCTACATAACAGTAATAAAGCAGCAGAGATATTTACAACTGCACCAAAAACCATAAGATACCTAGGAATAAGCCTAACCAAAGAGGTAGAAGATCTGCACTCTGAAAACTATAGAACATTTATGAAAGAAACTGAAGAGGAAACAAAGAAATGAAAAACATTCCATGCTTATGGGTTAGAAGAACAAGCATTGTTAAAATGTCCATACTACCCAAAGCAATCTACACATTAATGCACTCCCCATCAAAATAACAGCAGGATTTTTCACAGCGCTAGAACAAACAATCCTTAAAAGTTTGTATGGACCACAGAAGACCCGAAATATCTAAAGCAATCCTGAAAAAGGAAAGCAAAGCTGAAGGCATCACGATTCTGGACTTTATGTTTTATTACAAAGCTATAGTGATCAAGACAGTATGGTACTAGCACAAAAACAGACACACAGACCAATGGAACAGAATAGAAAACCCAGAAATGGACCCACAGCTATGTGGCCAACTAATCTTTGACAAAACAGGAAAGAATATCCAATGGAAAAAAGATAGTCTCTTCAATAAATAGTGTTGGGATAGTGAACGGCAACATGGAGAAGAATGAAAATGGACCAGTTTCTTCTATCTCACTTAAAAATAAATTCTAAATAGATGATGGACCAAAATGTAAGACAGGAAACCATCAAAATCCTAGAGAAGAACACAGGTAGCAATCTCTTTGACCTTGGCTGTAGCAACTACCTACTAAATACATCTCTGGAGGCAAGAGAAACAAAAACAAAAATAAACTATTGGAACCTCATCAAAATAAAAAGCTTTTGTACAGTGAAGGAAACAATCAACAAAACTAAAAGGCAACTAATGGAATAGGAAAAGATATTTGTAAATGATAAATCAGATAAAGGACTAGTATTTAGAATCTATAAAGACCTCATGAAAATCAACACCCCTAAAATAAATAATCCTGTTAATAAGTGGGCAGAAGACCTAAACAGACATTTCTCCAAAGAAGATAATACAATGGCTAACAGACATATGAAAAATTGCTCCACATCACTTGGCATCAGGGAAATACAAATCAAAACCACAATGAGATACAAACTTATACCAGGTAGAATGGCTACAATCAACAACTGAGGGAACAACAGCTATTGGCAATGATCTGGAGAAAGGGCAACACGTTTGCACTGTTGGTGGGAATGCAAACTGGTGCAGCCACACTGAAAAACAGTATGGAGGTTCCTCAAGAAGTTAAAAATAGAACTACCCTACAACTTAGCAATTGCACTACTGTGTATTTATTCAAAGATACAAAAATGCTGATTAGAAGGGCCACATATACCTCAATGTTTATAGCAGCACTATTAACAATAGTGAAACTGTGGAAAGAGCCCAAATGTCCATCGACTGATGAATGGATAAAGAAGATTCAGTATATATATATATACAATGGAATATTACTCAGCCATGAGAAAAGAATGAAATCTTGCCATTTGCAACAACTTGGATGGAGCTAGAGTGTATTATGCTAAGTGAAATAAGTCAGTCAGAGAAAGGCAAATAGTATATTATTTTATGCATATGTGAAATTTAAGAAACCACACAAATGAAATCAGGGGAAGGAAAGGAAAAATAAAAGTAAGATAAAAACAGAGAGGGAGGCAAACCATAAGTGACTCTTAACTATAAAGAACAAACTGAGGGCTGCTGGAGATGAGGTGGGTGGGAGATGGGCTAAATAGTGATGAGCAGCAAAGAGGGCACTTGTGATGAGCACTGGGTGTTATATGTAAGTGATGAATCACTAAATTCTACTCCTGAAACCAATACTACACTACATGTTAACTAACTTGAATTTTTAAAACAAACTGTCATTTTACTACCAAGTAACTCTCTCAAAACTTTAGTAAGCATAAAAAAAACTTTAGTAAGCATAAAGTCACACAGAGAACTAATTATTTAATGCAGATTTTTATGCCTAAATCATGCACCTCAAAATTCTTCTAGCCCCTCGCCAGTTCCCAGTTCCAAAACCACTTCCACATTTTTAGGTACTTGTTACAGAAGCACCACACTTCTCAGTACCAGTTTTTGTTTTAATCAGTTCAGGCTGCAGTAACAAAAATACCATAGAATAGGTTACTTAAACAACAAACCTTTCTTTCTCACAGTTCTGTACACTGGAAAATACAATATCAAGGCACCATTAGATCTGTTTTTTTGGTGAGGGTGCTCTTTTGGTGTGCTAATGGCTATCTTCTCATATTCTCCAATGACAGAGAAAGCAGAGGAAGACAGCAAGCTCTCTAGTATCCGTTCTTATAAGGGCACTAATTCATTCATGAGGGCTCCATCCTTATGACCTAATTACCTTCCAATGGCCCTACCTCTTAATACCATTACCTTAAGGATTAGTATTTAAATCTATGAATTGTGGGGCAGTTGGGTGGGGGCAGAAAATTCAGTCATTAACATTAAATTCCCAATTGTAGAATAAAACACATGATAAAGTGGCCTTTGTTTAAAATATGTTTGTATCTTGATCATAATGTCAATAGACTCCTTAAGCAATAGCAAGTGCACTTCTGATTGTGTGTTAGCACTTCCTTTGCTCACATGGCCATTGGCTTTCTCAGCTCCCAGACACCCTCCCTCGTTGTGCAGAGCAGAGGCAGTATGGTCTAACAATATGTTAACCCTCACTAGAAGTCCTGGAGGTTTCTAGAATAGGCCTTAAGGTATAGCAGGGGAGAAAGTGGCCCACGGGAACAAGTCTTGGAACAATGAGAGGGTGATTTTACCACTTTTCCCCCCTTCTACTGAGCCTCATTTGTCGGGGTTTCGCGGACCCCACCATCAAGATGGCGGCTGGCGAAAAGAGATAAACAGGATACAACTTACCGCCTGACTCCCTCATGCGCTCCTGAAAGAATAGGAGTATTCCAGAAGTGTACACATGAACAGACACCTGATTGGTCTGGGGAGGATATATAAATGCAGGGGACTTTCCGGGAGGGGATTCCAACAGTGAGGCGCTGAATAAACCAGTTGACTGCTCTCGAGCGTGTTGCGTCATCTCTGCTGGCGGGGAGAACGCGACACTCATTCTCTTTCTTTTCCTCCACCACAGTTTCTACTTCTCTAAGACAAACTTTCTTTTCATCAGTCACCGAGGCTGGATGCCATCTATCACACTCACTTCACCCCGTCCAATGTTGTCAGACACCAATCTGAGCGGTGGTGCAAGGCTGCCTCTGGAAGGGAGAGCAACAGCAGCTGAATCCTGCATGTAGCTTTTAGTTTGTTTTGTTTTGTTTTTATCAGAAAAGCAAGGACAGATGCCTCCAAGCACGGGAAAGGCGTACAAAGGGATGGCAAATATCTTGAAGCAGGCTTGCATTTTCTCCTACCCATAGGCATGCAGGGAAGCAGTCATGGGATAAGAGAGGGGCAGGATATTTGGGCTGGCAATCGCCAGGTGCAGAAAGGGGAGACTAAGGGTCACATTTTTCCATAGCTCCTCACTTATGCCTTGTCCCTGGGGATTGTGGGATCTTGTTCCTACCAGGCCATTGTGTTCAACAGCCTGAAAGCAGGAACACTGTGATGTTTTGGCTGCTTTCAGTCACTTCTTGGGGCTTATATTTTCTAAGAATAACTCCACATCCAATTATACACTTTTAACCTCTGGAAGGCAACCCCACTCTGTTCATCCTTTATTCACATGGCTCCTCTCCTGGTGTAATAATCCCTTATTAGTGTCAATTAGATTGCTAAGTGAGACTCCCAAATGACCCACACATCAGTGGTCTCTCTTCTCCTAATTCATCTGCAAGGTTTTATCACTCCTGGAGTAATCTGTCTAGTGCACAAACATGAACTATATCTTATTCCACTGTTCCAAATCTCAATTCATTCATTTAATAATTATTTATTAATATCTATTATGAGCCAGACATTCTTCTGGGCATTTGAGAAAATTGTCTTATTCATCTTCTCCAACATAAACCTAAAGCCCTTTGATTAAATAGATTGGAACCACGGAGGTCTGGCTTTTGCTTGCTTTCTAGCCCAAAGACATCCGTATCACATATGTTCCAGCTACAGCTGATTCTTGAATCTAACCCACAAAAAGACCTTACAGATTCTTAGATTCCTTACTAATCTCCTTCCATTATTATACCATTCAAGCTAATGCTCATCATTCAATACCACCTTAAAGCAATCATAGTTTATTTGAAATTTTTTATCTCCTTCCATCCTATCCCACTATTCTATCACTGAAGTTAATACTTTCCTTATAGCACAGATCACACACTGGCTCTCTATATATTAAGATCATCTGCACATGTACGGGTTTTACTTTTTAATATATATCCCCTGGAGGGTAGCAACACGCCTCCCTTTTTTAAAAAGATTTACTGATATATTTTAGAGAAAGAGAGAGACAGCACAAATGGGGGGAGGGGCAGAAGGACAGGGAGAGAGAGAGAGAAATAGACTCCCCACTCAATGTGGAGACCAACGCAGGACTCAACCTCATGACCCTGAGATCATAACCTAAGCTGAAATCAAGAGTTGGATGCTTAACCAACTGAGCCATCCAGGCATCCTGCAACAGTGCCTTTTTTACCCACACACTCCCTACAGTACCAAGGATACTGCCTTGCACAAAATAAGGACTCAAAACGTGTTCGGGGACAAGTGGTTAGAAATGGGTAAAAAAAGTTCTGAGAGTCCAGTAGTCCTTCTATGTTGTACATGTTATACATTATACTAGGTATTGGGGTTTAAAGTAGTGTAGTACCAGAGGCAGGGAAAAAGGAGAAAACAAACTTTCTTTCAGTGTCCTGCAATCCTTAGCCTCTTTTCCAGATCTGGTTATGGAGCTTGAGCAGATCCAAACTACTCCTGGTTTATCCAGTCCCAAATACATAAAGGTACCATGACGGTTCCTCATTCTTTAAATTCTGAATGAAAAAGAGGAGAATGAACAAAAAGACAGAAGGGATGAGGGCACTGTGCTTGTTTCACTGATTACACACATACTCACAATTCAGTCCCCTTATCTAGCTCACCTCAAGGTTTACCTTGGGTTAAGAACAAGATTTCTTCTAGCCCCAGGAATAGAGTTAAAATGTGTACCTGGGAAGTACAGTCATATAATACCTAATGCATGATGCATCCTGAAGACCAGGATGTCTAGCATCCTGAATGATGAAGCAGGGAGAGGGAAGTCAGGGCAGAATGGTCTCTTAGCATTTTTCTTTGTCTCCATCCCCCTATATAAGGCACAGCCATGTTGCCATGGGATTTCAAGAGGAACATACGAGTACCTACTTATCTTCATGCTCCTGTTATAAATTACCGAAGAGATTACATGGTGCATTGATTTCTGTTAGTGAAGGTTTTCCCTTTGATGGAAGGATGGCAAAGAACAAACGGGATAAACTGGGAGGGGGAAAATCAAGGACAGATTACCTCAACAGCTTCTGACCCAGTCTATTCAAACTTTTAAGTTCAAGAAAGACTCAATACATTTGCGTGGTAATAGGCCAAGTCCATGTGAACGAGTTTCTCAAGCATGAAAAAAAAAGCCACGTATCATTGAATCTATTCTTCACTCCAATTGTTTTGTGTTAAATACAGACCATGTGGAAAGAGACAGGGTAGTTAAAACACACCATCTTAAATAAAAGCACGCAGATTCTCTAGGCATTCCAGTATTACCTATCAGGGATTAAAAAATCCTAAGCAAACTTTCTGGAAATACTAAAGTAAGAAGAGAATTCACCGTGTCTCAAATAGAAATTTGTAGTTACAGAAAGGGTTTTTTTCCCACTCTCTTTCCTCCACCATCTTTACTGTGCACATATCTTATTTCATCATTATAAAATATACATTTTTCCCCCACATTTTAACATTTATTAAATCAGGATGAGTCTTAGGGCACCTGGGTGGCTCAGTCGGTTAATTGTCTGACTCTTGATTTTGGTTCAGGTTATAATCTCAGGGTTGTTAGACCAAATTCTGCACTGGGCTCCTCACTCAGCAGGCAGTCTGCTTGAGATTCTCTCTCCTGCTTCTTCTGCCCCTCCCCCAATTCTCTCTCTCTCTCTCTCAAATAAATAAGTTTTTAAAATCAGGATGAGTCTTATGTACAATGGCAAGATACAGTTCAATTGGCAGAGGTTTTAATTTCCTGTTACTCCATGAAATAAGGGTGTAATTGATAGCATCTTAGATGGGATAATAAATGTTATATTGAGTAACTCCTATAGATTCTAAAGACTACATATTAGATATTTCATCTCTAAATACTGTCCTATCCTTTTGGTTCCTGTCAACATTATCTAGGCCACACTTTGTCCTCTCCCATATGTAGTCTTGAAATAACGTTGTCTGGTTCCTAACTCTAACTTCTATCTTCAATAATACCTACAAGAAACTCTAGCTATAGAAAGGTTTTTCTAGTCTCCTAGCATTTCTCTGTACAGAAATTACTACCGTACACAGGTCTAAGAACTTTATACATGTGAACTCACTTAAACTTACTAAGTTACCATTTATTCTCCATTTTAAAGATGATAAAACTAAAGCTCTGAGAGGTTAAGTAGCATTCCCAAGATGTTATAACTGCTAAGTGGTGGAGCTTTGATTAAAACCCAGGGAGTCTGGCTCCAAAACTTGTTTCTCTAATTATTCAAGACTCAAACTCAAACGTCTAAAACTGAAATCATATTCCCCTACATTCAAATAATGCTCAGTTCTCACCTTGTCCTAGAGGCCTCCCCAGATGTCATAGGTTAGAATTAACTCCTCTCTTCCCTCCTCTCTCATTGAGAAATCTCTGCTCATCAGAGACTCCATTCTCAACCCTCTTCTCTCCCTCTTTCTACCTTCTCCTTTACTGTAAACCCTGGAGGATATTTCTGTATCTTCTCACAGAAATATTGGGAGCTGCAAACAAATGTGTTCATGGATTTGAAGGCATCTCAAATGGATTTTGGGTAACCTAGACCTCATCTGGTCCTACCTCTTAATAAAAATGAGAAAATTAAGAGATCAGACACGTTAAGCAATGTTTCCCAAGCCATTCAGATTCTTTATTATGAAGCCACAACTCCTGATCTAGAAGAATCTTTTCATAACTCTTGTTGTAGAATTATTTCTAATCTACATGTCATTCCAGATTACACCAGTGATGGTGTTACAAGATTGACAGGATTCCAGTTCAGAAAAGAAGGAGAAAAGGAAATGGTGAAAACAGAAACAAAGGAAGTGGGAAGAGCAATATCACTTGCCACACCCCTGTACCTTAGAGTCTGTGACCTCTTTAGGAAATTTGCAGGCAAGGCCAGAAGCTAGCAGCCTTCTGAGTAACAAGACCATAAAAACCTGTGCTTGAGCATGTGCGACCTACAACAAACATAATAACATTATTACAACTAGTCATTTACTCTAATCGTACCATGCCAAAACAATTGGTGACTGAGAGTAGAACAAAGGTCATAACAGACTTGCCCCATTATACCCTTTTCATATACACTTTCAATTTGGTCCCCTGATGCACAGGCCACGGTTGTCTGCCACTTCTGTCTCCTTGAGGCTGGCTGTAAAAGAGAATCTAGTCTCCCCCAACAAGGTGTAATGGAGTACTATGTACTTAACTGATACACTCAGTTCATGGAGGGGAGTAAAACCCTGTGACTGAGAATCAAGGTCATCCCCTGGAGGAGAAAGGATAGTCCTGGGGACTAAGACATATAACCTTTTATGTAATTGGGGTGGTGCTTTGCCTAGCCAGTTGGCTCCTGACTTGGCATATTTTTTTCTGATTTTACATCTTCATGGGGCTTCAGCAGGAAGGAAGCAACCCTCTGGAAGATAGCAAGTTGGGGCAGTGCATGAATTCAGTAGTTTTTGCCCATGACTACCCAAAGCAAGTGAACCTCAAAATTTCTTAAGGTGTTTTCCTTTGTCCATGGTCTTGTAGATATGGTAGAACTTGAGGAAGTTTCTTAAGAATACGTGCTAGTATTTTTATATTTCAGATTTACATGAATTGTTCTCACAAGGAAAAAAAAGAAGACACCAGGTCCACATCCTTCACAGCTTCTCTCAATAAGCAGACTTAAACAATGTATTTCTGATGAGAGTACATCTGGTTACTATATCAATTTTGATTAGAAAAGGAAAAATTGAACCATGTGATCTTTGCAATTAGTCCATATCATTTTTATCCCTGGTCAAGAAAGCTTCACAAACTTCTATGAGAGTGCAATGCTGCCATGTAAAACAGTAGGGCCAATGGTGTCTAATATATACAGACTTGGAAAACCAGCCCTATAGAAAATTTCTAGAAACCTTTTTGCAGCAAGGATTATAGTGGTCATTTCAAATACAAATTAAAGAAGTAGGAGGGTATTTTTCTCTCTATCTGTTTTTGGATTGTCTTCTCTCTGTCCTCTTTTTGGCTCAGAATGAAGACTCTCCCTCCCCAACAAACACATGTACACACACACACACACTTCAACTAAATTCTGGAGAACCTATGTCTACTGGCATCTCTAAAAGCTGAACTTTTTATCTATTTGCACTAAGCCTTCCCTAGTTTTTTTTTTTTTTACCCTGTTTTGTTAACTTCCTTTCTGGTTCCTGCATCTAGTTTCTTCCTGTCAATGTTCCCAAATGTCTTTATTTAAAATACAGATTTAATCTTGGGGTACATGGGTGGCTCAGTCAGTTAAGCATCTACATTCAGCTCAGGTCATGATCCTAGGGTCCTGGGATCCAGCCCCACATCGGGCTTCCTGCTCAGTGAGGAGCCTGCTTTTCTCTCCCACTTCCCCTGCTTGTGCTTTCTCTGTCTCTCTGCCAAATAAACAAATAAAATCTTAAATAAATAAATAAAATATAGATTTAATCTTTTAGTATTTCCCTACACAAAAATCTCCAGTCATCCAGGATGTTCCATCCTATATACCTGGAGTTGGCAAATGTTTTTTCTAAAGGGCCAGATAGCAGGTATTTTAGGTTTTGCAAGCCATATGATCTCTATTGTAATGAATTAACTCTGTTGTAGTACAAAAGCTGCTAAAGACAAAACATAAATGAATAAGCATGGCTAGGTTCCTATAAAATTTTACCTACAAAAGCAGATAATAGCTGGATTTGGCCTGCTGGTTGTAGACTGCTTGACCCACTACTAACACGCACAGCCTCCCTTGAGCCAAATTTGTTCCCTCCTCCTGGCTTCCTGATATCTGCCTGTGGTTAAGATAAATTTCCCTACTCTACATGCTTGTGAACTGACTCAGAATGCAGGCCTACTGAATTTATTCTTGTAGTCCCTCAGCCCCACCTACTTTCTGCCTCTGAGATATAGGAACAGAGTTGCCTATCAGGATAAACCAGGAGGAAGACTCACCAAGAGTCACCAAATATCTACAATGCTTACACCAAAATATCTACAATGGAGGCAAGGAAATGGACCAAGAAGAAGTTTTTCTACCAAGGACTATGAGGGAACTGATTATAGGACAATAATATTTTATGATAGGCAAAGGGAAGAAAAATAACAAGAATAGTTTACTCAGAAAGCAGAAGTGATTGGAGGGAAGCTGTCAAAGCAGAAAAAGCAGCCAAAGAGGTTTTCTCTTTCTATTTACCTGCTTTTAAGGACCTCTGGCATAGTATAACATTCAAGAACCTGGGCCATAGACAGGCTGCCTACGTTTTGAGTATTGGCTCAAGCACTTACTTTCTGTGTGAATTATAAGGAGGTCTGTGTCATAATTTTTACATGTTGAAACAGAGAGTTTTTGACAGGATCAAACTAACAGTGTATGTAAACCACTTAAAACAGGGCCCAGAGCATGGTAAGTAGTAAGTGTTAACTTACTATTTTGGGAATCTGGGGATAGAGCCAGCATTCACAGATCTGTCAGATAGTAATGTTTGCAGACTTTGGAGTGGCTAGTTCTGCTTCAGTGACTGTGCCCCAGAACTTCCGTTTGGACACAAGATAATTTTGTCCACCAAAAAGACCCAAAGGCCTGCTGCTCTGAAATCTTACGGAATTAAGCTTTAAGCCATAACACAGGAATAAAAGGGTTTTTTCAAATAAAGAACTCAGTAACAAAACATTTTCTTCTGCCAATCAGATTAGTGGCCAATTCCCACTGATTTTATCATGTCCTAAATCAAGCTCTATTTGTTCTTACTCTCTTTGTCCCACATTTAGGCATTTATTGTTCAGCTAGAACATCTCCTGCTTTCTGTTTCACTCTCTTCAATCTATCCTCCACTCTTTTCAGGGTGATCTTTGTACACATCAGATTCCAACACATTTTTTGCTGCCAAAATTAAAAATTTTCATTCCTCTTTACTACTTGATGAATAAATCCCAAATTCCTCTGTTGGGCATTCAAAGTCCTTTACATTTTGGCTCCATGCCATTATATTTTAAGTGAATTAGGTCCATACTTCATTAACTCTGCATGGTTAGTATTTTTATACTGAATTTAGTTTAAATTTATTTTTAAAACTAAAATAAAGCAAAAATTGTTTTTTGATGTACAGGTCAATTAATTTTAACACAGGTATAGATTCATATAACCGTTATCATAATCAGAATGAAGGATAGCAAAAGAAAAAAATTCCCTCATGCTAATATTTTCTATTCACATACTACTGTCACTCTTCATCCCTGGGAACCACTGATCTACTTTATTGACACTGTAAATTTTGTCTTTTCAAGAACAGCACATAAAAAGAATCATACTCTAGGTGACATGAAGAGATTATATTTTTTTAAAGATTGTATTTATTTATTTGATAGACAGAAACACAGTTAGAAAGGGAACACAAGCAGGGGGAGTGAGAGAGGGAGAAGGTTTCCCGCGGAGCAGGAGGCCCAATGCGGGATTTGATTCCGGGACTCTAGGACCATGACCTGAGCCACCCAGGGGCCCCGAGATTAGATTTTTTGAACCTAGCATAATGTCTTTGAAAATCATCCAATTTGTATATATTAGTAATTTATTCCTGTTTGTTGCTGAGTTGTATTCTGTGGTATGAATATACCACAGTTTAATCATTCACCTATTGAAGGGTATCTGGGTTCTTTTTAGCTCTTATGAATAAAGCAACATGAATACTGTGTAAAATTGTTTTGTTTGTGGACAGGAGTTTACATTTCTTCAGGACAAATGCTCAATAATGCAACTGCTGTGTCATGTGGTAATTATGTGTTTGATTTTTTAAGAAACTTCCAACTTGTCAAGGAGAAGGCAGCTGAAGGCAGTCAAGGGCCAGCTCCCCCCACCCCCCAAAAATGAGACAAGCTCACTCCACAGGAGAAACAGTGAGGATGCTATATGAGGTGCTGGCTGTGGTATAGATAAGACTGTACTAAAAAATTTATACTTTTTTTTTCTCAAGCTCATCTATAGTATAAGAAAGAGAATAGTGGACCTCCTTCATGACCTGACTGCCATGGCAAGAAATTTTGCTACCCCAGAAAGTGTGATTTCACCTTGATTATTAGTATGGGGGGTGTGGCCTGAAATTGCAAGAAAAGAGATATCAAGTTCTCCACCTTCTAAGGTTATGACTGTAGAAAAATATAGAGCCTTAGAAGCAAATACTTCCCTCCTGACCTCCCTCCCCCTCCATAGGCTATCAAGCTGCTTTACCTGCCTCCATTCCTCCAGGACTGGTAGAGTTTCAGGGGAACACAACTGTGAAAAATTGTCCTAGACAGTGGGTTTTCAGGGCCTATAGTACATTCAAATCATTCTGTGATGAGAATTTGAGCCACTTCCAATCATAAATGTTAGAATGGGGTTTCTGTAGATAAAATGCCAGAGCAGGGCATCAGTAGAGTATAATGATTAAGAATATGGGTGATGACAGAAAATGGCTCATATACATATGTACGAAGAACTCTTAAGAATTGAGTAAAAAAAAAGAATTGAGTAAAAAAATAATAATATAAAAAGAGATCTGTTGTGGTTACCAGAGGTGGAGGGAGAGGGGGAATTGGAGGAAAGTGAACCAAAGGTACAGATTTCCAGTTATAAGAAAAATAAGTACTTGGAATATACTGTACAACTTGATGACTACAGTTAACACTGTATGCTGTATGATATATAGGAAAGTTGTTAAAATTAGAGTAAATCCCAAGAGTTCTTATCATAAGAATTATATTGTATCTGTATGAGATTATGGATGTTAGCTGAACCTATTGTGATAATCATTTCACAATATATGTAAATCAAACCTTCATGTTGTATGCCTTAAACCTATACAGTGAATTATGCCAATTATTTCTCAATAAAACTGGAAAAAATATTGAGTGAATAAGATCATCCTCCCCAAAAGACCAAAACCCAAGAGAAAAAAAATGGGGGAAATATGTGAATAGACAATTCACATACGGGATATAAAAATGATGCTTAAGCATATGAAAAATGAGTGAGTTCACACTCACTCAAATTAGATTCACTAAAAATTAGAGGAAGACAAAGTAAAAATACAGAGACACCATTTCTCACATATCAAACTGGCAAAAATATGATAATGCATTCTGTTGGGTAAGACTCTGAGGGAATAGGCAATCTTATACATTGATGCTACATAGGAAGGCAAACTGCTACAACTCTTCTGGTGGTAAATCTAATGATTCTAACACTCCTATATAAGTCTTTATTTTTTTAAAAAAAATCACAGCTGGGGCGCCTGGGCAGCTCAGTTGGCTCAGGTTGTGATCTCAGGGTCCTAGGATCGAGCCCCGCATTGGGCTATCTGTTCAATGGGGAGTCTGCTTCTCTCCCTCTCTCTCAAATAAATAAAATCTTTAAAAAATAAAAAAAATCACAGCTTTATTGAGATATAATTCATACTCCATATAATTCACCTCTTTAAAATGTACAATTCAGTTTTTTGTTTGTTTTTAGTAAAGTCACAATGTTGTATAACCATACTACAATCAATTTCAGATCATTTTCATCACCCCAAATAGAAACTCCATACACATTAGCAGTCACTCTTCTCCTCACATCACTCCCCACCTCTAGCCCTACACAATCGCTAATAACTTTTTATTTGTAGATTGCAAAGAGGTACATATGAGGATAGAAGATTGAACATTCACAGAAATCATGGGAAGAATGCTGAACTTGCCTAGGTTGTGAAATTGAGGATTCAAGATACCTTTACCTAAACTCCCAAGGAAAAAGTAACTCTGAGTGATATCTGATTTAGACCAAGTATAGCCCTACCACTACTAGGTCAAATCTGCTTTCAAAATCCTGAAGGAGCAGTTTTTGAACTATGTTGAGTCAAGGTATTCACATGATTTCAGAGAAAATTTTGTTAAGTTCTATACTGAGAAGCCCTCCAGATAATCAAGCAAATTCAGCAGTCCCTATTGATAGTTTTTCTATCATCACTGCATAAAGATTACTTCACTAAATTATTCATCCAGGAAAGGAAAAAGTTATACAGAACAGTCACCTTTCAGGAGATGAACTATTTCTTCCATAGTATTGGCCTAAAGAGATCCATCCATTTATCCTGGCAAACTCCTCCTCTCCCTCTAATTCTCAAAAAAGGCTGGTCATGAACAAAAGCAGCTACCCAATGTGAGAAAAAAGACATGGATACACTACCTTGTAGGATCCCAAAATTTCATAGAAGTCTAATCTAATCATCATAATTCAGAGCAGTAGATACCAGAAACACTGTCTATGCCAACGAAGGTAGACTCTCTTTTACAAATATTTTAACTTTTCCTTTTCCTATGACCTTAAGAGTCAAAACAACCACAAATATCAGAGAGGGGGCAGAGGACTCCTGTCCTGCAAGATTATCTGGCCTGGGAATATTCTGGTATCAATGTCAGTTGGAGCACAGCAGAGGGGTACTGTGTGGAAAAGAGTTAATGTAGCAGACCCGAGATTGCTATTCTTAGAAAAAGCCTACTTATCAGGTTGGTCCTTGGCTGGCATCTGGTAACTTGGTTTTGGAGTATTTCCGTCAACAATTAAATGAATAGGGTGGCTCATGATGCCTAGACTATTTGTGCAAGCAATGTGGTTTAAGCTTAAACACCTCTTTTCCTTCTTGGAGTCTGGAATTCTGGTATGTGCTAAAAAGAGAGTGCTTATGTGATTAAACTCTAATAAAAATCTTGAGCACTGAGCTTCTAATGGGTGTTTATAGTATTTCACATGGGTTGTTGCAGTTTTGTTGATGGGAGAAGAGTGCACTCTGTGTGACCCCTCATATGAAAGCAGAAAAGAGCATAAGAAACCCACACAAGGATTCATCCAGATTCCACCTGTATCTTTTTTCTTTATGGTCTAGCAGTGTATCCTTACTATATCACTATAATAAATCTTAACTACAAATAAAACGATATATCAAGTCCTGTAAACTTTTCTACCAAACTGCCAAACCTGGAGATTGTTTTAGGGATCTCTGACATACAATGCTTATTCACCTAGGTCTTATTCACAGGGAACGTCAATGGTCAAAAATTGGTCTAAGTTTTAGGGAAGTGGCCTCTACTTCAGGTATGTGGTTCATCCACACTACCCAAAAGGGCCACTGCAACCCATTCAAAACTCTACAATATGTCTAGTAAGTTAATAATTCATTCATGCAACAAATATCTATTGAGTACCTACTATATACCAGGTACTATAGTCTCAGACTGAGGACAGGCCTGGAAGGCCCAAATTATTACTATATCCTATCAAATTCTTCATGTAATAGCATTTCATTGGACTTCAACAGGGATTTTTCTCCTTGCTACTTTTTTTTAAGATTGTATTTACTTTTTTATTTGAGAGAGAGAGAGAGAGAGAGAGAGAGAGCAAGCGAGCATGGGGTGGTTAACCAATAGGCATGATTTATACAAGTTCTGGAAGTACATCCACACTATTATAGTTTCTTAAACAATATGACTAATTCTACTCTTCTACACCCATTTTCTTTCTAATAATTCACTACATTGTTCACTCAAACACTGATCCACAACCATGGTTTTCACCCCCACAGCTTCCCAATGCCATTAAGCAAATACCACAACCCTGGCAGTCCACTTAGTACCAGAAAAGGTGAAGGTCACTCAAGAAGATCTATGAGACAATATGCTAATAGCTCCAGGAGAAATATAAAAGTGTGACATGTTGTCTTGCTGTCTTTCAGACACATCAGCATCACCCCAACCCTATAAATAATATCTGTAGCTACTGAAGAACATGCTAGCCTCTTAATTTCTAATTGCTTTCCACCCAAACGGTTTTAATATCTCTTTCTTCACTCCATGATAGATCCAGCACATCAAAGTCATCCCATGCCTCTCCACCTGCTTCGGAAACTCCATATGGGAACCAGAATGCATGGTAAAACAAGTATTAGACTCCCACTGATACTAATCAGCTCCAACACTTTGTACAATTGAATGAGTATCAGCTAGAAGAGAAATTATAGGAGCTTTCTTGTCACCATAAAACACTCCATGGGGTGCCTGGACAGCTCAGTTAAGCATCTTGATTTTGGCTCACATCTTGATTCAAGGTGGTAAGGTATTAGGCTCCACACTCAGCATTGGGTCTGCTTGAGATCCTCTCCCTCTGCACCCCCAATCATTCACCCTTTAAATACATACATACATACATGCACTCTAGAATATGTCATAATTTTCCTTCAGGCAAACCTGGGAACAGTGTGCCCCAACCCAGGGAAAAGTAGTATCTATTCCGCCATTGTTCTTTTAATCTGACTGATGCACCAAAGTATCACACCTCAGCCAATTCAGAAAACCAAGCTACAAACATTAAAAGACATCCTATCAATCACCTCAGTCTTCCCTCCCTACTTCTCAAAATACACCGTCATTTTGACATTCTCTTTCTCTACCCCACTCACCCATCCACCCCACTCACTGCTGCCACTGATCCCAACTCATCTGCATTTGTTTCTGCTCTCATTGTTTAATGTATTTGGCTCTGGGTGTCTGGTTCTGTGTCTTGGCTTCAAATTCCTGCTTCAAGCACTCTGTGATTTGAAATAATCTCCAGTCAATTTGCCCTACTTCTTAGTCCTCACTTTCATACATTGTTTCTAGCTTAGTCTGTTTTCTGGTTTGGGCATCCCAAGATGGTTTGGGCATCCCAAGTTCCCTGCTACCACTGAGCCCCATGAAACACTTACCTCTATCCTGGCCAAGCTCCACTTGTTTCCATATAGAGGCTGGATGTGATTTTGAGCCTCTAGTTTTTATGTCTGTAGTTGGACTCTGGTATTTGAACTTTGTCTTTTTCCTAGACCAGTAGATGGTACACATCTTCCACAAAGAGTAAAATTTCAGGCCAATAAATTTTAGGCCATATGATCTCTGTCACAACTATTCAACCATGTTGTTATTGTGCAAAAGGAGCCAGAAACTATAGGTTAAAAAATGGACATGAATGTGTTCCAATAACACTTTATCTTTAAACAGTCAATAGATTGTTTCTCTGGCTTTGGCCTCCCATGTTACTCTGGATATGATCTATCCCTACCATAAACCTTCTGCCCCAGGCTATTTGATTGGTGCCTAGGCTACCAAATGAAAATAAGATTTATACAAATTTACCATGTCTAAAAATTAAAGTTATCTTGCCCCACCAAAGCTGTTCTCACCACAGCCCTTAACACGGTCACTAACAAACACTGTTCATTCAGGCATTGAAATTAGAAATGTGGTTGTTATTTTTGACTTATCCCCTTTCTCACTTGCCAATTGGTCAACAAGTTCTGTTGAGTTTTTCCCCCCATTCTTACATTTGCCCACTCTACTTCCTCCTCACTTCCTCTGTCACCCCTCTTGATTTAGTCCACTGTAATATATTCCAGCAAGACCAGATTACCTGCAGTTACCCAAATATACTGTGATGTTTCACAAATCCACTACATACTTCCTTTTACCTGGAATCCCCTCCCCCTTAACTCCTACTCCCACCTTTTATATTCTTGGTGAGCTTTTATCCAATATTCAAAATACAGATCAGATTTTCCCTAATACATGTCACCATCGCCTCTTTAAGGCTACTTTGTTTAAATAGTAGACCTTTGCTCTGTCTAAGAGATATGTTCCAAAAGCCAAAATTCATGAATAATGGAAAATTTAGATTAAGATGATAAAATCTGAGGTCCTCCACACATATCCCTTTAAAGCAATAATAATTTGATAACAATTCACAGGCAGGAGTGCCTTTGAGACAAATTTGAAATCCAGGTAAATGATGAAAAATCCCAGTAGAGTCCAACACCAAGGTCCATTTTGAGAAGGCAGTCATATGCCCAGAGGGTAGGCTTGCCAACTGTGGTACTGGATAAGGAAACAGAAACAAACCTGTCCTCCTATGGACACAGCTACAGCCTCATTTGGCCTTGGTCCTATCATCAGCACCATCTGCCAAGGGAATCAGGAAGAGATATGCCCACCCATGCCTTAGGTAACAGGCTCACCAACACTGGTCCAATTCCCAACATTGAAGAAGCCTTGTGATTAAGCTCCACCCTCCCTCAGTCATGGTCTGAGAGCCATCCTGCCCACCAAGGGATCCCTGCACATGGCACACCCATCCATAATCCGATAGGCAGGCCTGAAAGCTTTGGACCTGGCTATGGACATAGAAGCAACACTGTGACTTGGTTCCAGCCCTTCTCAGGTACAGTGCAGAGCCATTCCTGCCTACCCAGGGAACGTCCCAGTAACCTGGTAGGAACCCTCTAAAAGATCTAGCAGGAGTTACATCTATCCATACACCTGGTAAAAGGCCTACCATCTACAGACACTGAAAAAGCACCTACTAGCACCTACCGAACAAGGCCTTGGAGGCAGTCCTAACAGCCCAGGCACTAGGCAGTATCCACAGCTGCCTAAGCCACTGGTAACAGAACCACCAACCAGTTCCCACAATGAACCCAGCAACAGTCACATGACCTATATCAACCGTACTCAACTGAAGTCCTGGATGCAATACTGTCAGCACAGGGACCCAAAGGGAGATCTTTACTGGCCAAAATCAGTCTTTAAAGACTGTAAAAGGAGTTTGTTTGCTCCTTTAAAAGCAGATACAAACACAAGGCCACAAGGATCATGAAGAATCAAGCAAATATGACACCACTAAAGAAAGTAACAGCTTTCCAGAAACTGAACCCAAAGAAATGCAGTTCTATAATGACTGACAAGGAATTCAAAATAATCATCTTAAAAAAGTCAAAGGAGCCGTAAGAGAAACAGATAGATAACTAAACAAAATCAGAAACAACTTCATGAAAATGAGGAGTTTAATAAAGAAATATAAACCATTAAAAATGAACCTGAAGCTAATCAATATAAGATAAAAACTGAAAAATTCAGTATAGAGCTTCAACAGCAGACTCAATCATGCAGAAGTAAGAACGAGCAAACTTGAAGACAAGTCCTTTGAAATTAGTGAGTTAAGGGAACAACAACAAAAAAGAATGCAAAAGGATGAAGAAGGCCCATAAGGTCTATATGACAATACAAGCATACAAAGGTTATATGCATTATAAGAATCAAAGAAGGAGAAAAGTAAGAAAGGGCCAAAAAAGTTTATTTAAAGAAATAATGGCTGAATGCTTCCCAAATTTTGGGATGGATATGGAAATCCACATTCGTGAAGCTCAAATATCCCCAAACAAGATCAAACCAAAGATTATCCCAAGACACATTATAATCAAATTATAAAGTCTTCAAGTTGGGGGTGCCTGGGTGGCTCAGTTGGTTGGGCAACTGCCTTTGGCTCAGGTCAGGATCCCAGAGACCTGGGATCAAGCCCCGCGTCAGGCTCCCTGCTCGGCGGGAGGCCTGGTTCTCCCTCTCTCACTCCTCCTGCTTGTGTCCCTCTCTCTCTGTGTTTCTCTCTGTCAAATAAATAAAATAAAATCTTCAAAAAAAAGTCTTCAAGTTGAAATGAAAGAAAGCGGGACGCCTGGGTGGCTCAGTTGGTTAAGCGACTGCCTTCGGCTCAGGTCATGATCCTGGAGACCTGGGATCGAGTCCCACATCGGGCTCCCTGCTCGGCAGGAAGCCTGCTTCTCCCTCTCTCACTCCCTCTGCTTGTGTTCCCTCTCTGGCTGTGTTTCTCTCTGTCAAATAAATAAAATCTTTAAAAAAAAAAAAGAAATGAAAGAAAGCTAAGAAACAACATGAAAACATATGAAAGCATAAAGTAAATATATAGTCAAATTCAGAACACTCTAATAATGTAATAGTGGTATGTAAATCACTGAACTCTAGAAAAACATTAAAAGACAAAAGTATTAAAAATTTACCTGGTTGGCTCAGTTGGTTAAGCATCTGACTTTTGATATTGGCTCAGGTCAAGATTTCAGGGTTGTGGGACTGAGCCCCATGTGGATCTGCTGGAGTCTCTCTCTCTCTCTCTCCCCTAGTCTGTCCCTCCCCCCACTCAAGTTCTCCTCTCTCTCTAAAATAAATAAATAAATATTTAAAAAATAACTATAGCTACAATAATTTGTTAATGGATCCCCAATATAAAAATTTGTGAAGGATTATATCAATAGTATCAAATGTGGGAGAGGAATAAAACTATTAAGATTCTTCAAGTGGCTGAAATTCTTATTAGCTTAAAACAGAAATGTTATAATTATGTTTTATGTAAGTCTCATGGTAACCACAAAATAACCTCTAGTACATACACAAATGGTAAAGGAAATTAAAGTATATTATTAGAGAAATTAAAAAGGAGACAGCAAGAAAAAAAAGGAGCAAAGAAACTTAAAAATACAGTCAGAAAACAAACATATTCGCAATAGTAAGTCCTTATGTATCAATAATCACTTTATTTATTTTTTTAAAGATTTATTTATTTATTTATTTGACAGAGAGAAACACAGCGAGAGAGGGAACACAAGCAGGGGGAGTGAGAGACGGAGAAGTAGGCTTCCCGCCGAGCAGGGAGCCCGATGTGGGACTAGATCCTGGGTCTCCGGGATCATGACCTGAGCCCTGAGCCGAAGGCAGTCACTTAACCAACTGAGCCACCCAGGCGCCCCTCAATAATCATTTTAAATACAAATGGATTAAGTTCTTCAATCCAAAGACATGGAGTGGCTAAATGCATTTGTAAAAGTTCTAACAATATGCTGCCTCCAAGAGATTTACATTAGCTTTAAGGGTATGAGAAAAACAGGGACGGGGCTTGAGATCCTTAACCTAACTCACAGGAAAAAAATCACAACAACCCAGTTCTCTAGCCCAGATTGCAGTGTTGCCGGACATCCGGAAGCCAGAAGCCACAAGCTCCAAACAAGCCACATGGCCCAGCTTACAACCAGTTCTCTTGCAAAAACTAGACCAGAGAAGCCTGAGCAACAGTGGACCCCAGCAACTGACCTCTCATAGACTTTTTCCTTGATCATAATGCGAAAAATCATGCCCAGAGGTAGAGATTTAACAGGCTAATAGACATGCAATATATAATAAAACATGATCTTTAAGTGCATAAGGGCTAATAAGTTCCTGCCTGTGGAGTGATTCTTAGAAAATACAGTATAAGCCCCAATGAGTGACTACGGAAGCAGCTGAAATGTCACCAGCATTCCTGCTCTCAGGCTGTTGAACAGAACAGCCTGGTAGGAGCAGGATCCCATGATCCCCAGGGGCAGGGCACAAGTGAGAAACTATGAAAGAATGTGACCCTCGGTCTCCCTTTTCTGCACCTGGCGATTGCCACCCCAAACATCCTGCCCCTCTCTTATCCCTTGACTGCCTCCCTGAGTGCCTGCGCATAGGGGAAAATGTAAGCCTGCTTCAAGATATTTACCATCCCTTTGTACTCCTTTCCCATGCCTGAAGGCATCTGTCCTTGCTTTTCTGATAACAACAAAACAAAATAAAAGCTACATGCAGGATTCAGCTGTTGTTGCTCTCCCTTGCAGAGGCAGCCCTGCATGGCTGCTCAGATTGGTGTCTGAGAACTTTATTTCGGTTGTACACCGACACCTGCCTCTACATGCAACATCACCTTCTTCCCCACCTAAGCCTCTCAGCCAGCCTGAGAACACTTTCCCTTGCGCTGTCTCCCTTGTGCTAAAGCATGAGCCCCAACAGCTTTGCCTGGAACTCCCATTAGGCCTCTTGTCAATTTCTATTGCTTGGGAGTCCAAGGGCTCAGTTCAGTAACAGGCACCTGTTGGCTGAAAGTGAAGGCATGAAAAAAAAGTTATTCCATGCAAACAGTCACCAAAAGAGAGAAGAAGTGACTGTACTTAGCAGGCGAAATGGGCTTTCCACTCAAAATCTGTCACATAACCAAAGGTCTCAATTTTTCAAAGGATATAGCAATTGTAAATATAAATACAGCCCATATCGGAGCACTTAAATATATAAAAGAAATGTTGAGAGAATTAAAGGGAGAATTAGACAGCAGTTCAATGACAGTAGGGAACTTCAATACTTCATATCAGGGAACTAAAACAAACTAAGACCAAAGTTAGCAGAAGGAAAAAATAATGAAGATAAGAACAGACATGAGTTACAAGAAACTGAATAAACAATAGAAGAGATCAACATAACTAAGAACTGAGTTTTTGAAAAGATAAGCAAAATTGACAAATTTTTAGCTACATTAGAAAAGGAGAGACTTTAAACAAATAAAGTTGTAAATGAAAGAGGAGACATTGCAACTGATACCAAGAAATAAAAAGGATCATAAGAGATTACTCTGAACTATACACCAACACAGTGGATGATCTAGAAGAAATGGATAAATTCCTAGAAATACACACCCTACCAAGACTGAATCATGAAGAAATACAGAATCTGAAAAATCAAGAGGATTTTTGAGTCAGTAATCCAAATCTGCCAACAAAGAAAAGTCCAGGGCCAAGTAGCTTCACTGGGAGATTCTACCAAACATTTATAAAGAACTAATGTCAACGATGAATCTTAGAACACTGAAAAAATAAAATAAAATAAAATAAATTATTAAAAAAATAAGAAGAATGCCAATTGTTTTCAAATTCTTCTCCAAAAACTGAATAGGAAGAAACACCTCCAACTCATTTCACAAGGCCAGCATTACCCTGAATCAAGGCCAAAGGAGGACACTAAAAGAAAAGAGAACTAACTGGGGTGCCTGGGTGGCTCAGTTGTTAAGCAACTGCCTTCGGCTCAGGTCATGATCCCGGAGACCTGGGACTGAGCCCCACATTGGGCTCCCTGCTCAGCAGGAAGCCTGCTTCTCCCTCTCTCACTTCCCTTGCTTGTGTTCCCTCTCTGGCTGTATTTCTCTCTGTCAAATAAGTAAATAAAATCTTTAAAAAAAAAAGAAAGGAGAACTTTAGGCCAATAGCTCTGATGAACATGGATGCAAAAGTCCTCAGCAAAATACCAGAAAACCAAATTTAACAGCATATAAAAAAAGATCATATACTATAATCAAGTGAAATTTATTCCTGGGGTGAAAGGATGGTTCAATGTATGCAACCAATAAATGTGATATACTGCAGTAACAGAATAGCAAATAAAAATCATATGACCATCTCAATAGATGTGGAATATATATTAGACAAAATTCAACATCTGTTCATGATAAAAACTTCCAACAAATAAGGTATAACAAAAAGTCCTTCAACATAATGAAGGCTATTTATGATAAGCCCACACCTAATACCATACTCAATTGGTGAAAATCTAAAAGCTTCTTCTTTAAGAAACAAGACAAAGGAGTGTCTGGGTGGCTCAGTTGGTTAAGTGACTGCCTTCGGCTCAGGTCATGATCCCGGAGACCCGGGATTGAGCCCTGCATCCACCTCCCTGCTGGGCGGGAAGCCTGCTTCTCTCTCTCTCTCACTCCCCCTGCTTGTGTTCTCTCTCTCTCTGTGTTTCTCTCTGTCAAATAAAAAAAAGAAAGAAACAAGACAAAGATGCCCACTTTCACCACTTCTAGGCAAAACCGTATTTTAAGTCCTAGCCAGAGCAACGAGGCAAGAAAAGGAAATAAAAGACATCCAAATCATAAAAGAAGACGTAAAATTGTTGTTGTTTGCAGATTACATGGTCTTACACAGAGAAAACTCTGGAGACTCCACCAAAAACCTGTTAGAACAAAAAAAATGAATTTAGTGAAGCTGCAGGATACAAAATCGACATAGAAAAATCAGTTGCATCTCTATATGCTAATAAAAGCAGAAGGGACGTTAAGAAAACAATCTCATAATTGCATCAAAGGGAAAATAATTAGAAATAAATTTAACAGCAGAAATGAAAAATCTATACACTAAAAACTAAAGGATATTGGTGAAAGAAATTAGACAAGACACATATAAATGGTAAAGTATCCAGTAGTCATGAATTGGGAGACTTACTATTGTTAAAATGTCCATACTACTTAAAGTGATCTATAGGTTAAATGCAATCTCTAGCAAAATTCAAGTGGTATTTTTCATAAAAATAGAAACAAATTATAAAAATCATATGAAACCACAGAAGACTAATAGCCAAAGGAATCTTGAGCAAGAAGAACAAACTGGAAGCAGCACATTGCCTACTTTCAAAGTCTATTACAATGCTCTTGCAATCAAAACAGAATGGTAGTGGCATAAAAAGAGACACATAGTCAAATGGAACAGAATAGAGAGTCCAGAAATAAACCCACACATATGCAGTCTACTAATATTTGACAAGGGTGCTAAGAATACACAATGGGGAAAGGATAGTCTCTTTAATAAATGGCACTAGGAAATCTGGATATTCACATGCAGAAGAAAAAATTTGGAACCTATCTTATATCATATACAAAAATCAACTCAAAATGGATTAAAGACTTAAATGTATAATCTTAAACTATAAAACTAAGAGAAGAAAACATAGGGAAAATGTTCCCAGGCATTGATCTTGGCAATGATTTTTCTGGATATGACACCAAAAGCAAATGTAACAAAAGTAAAAATAAAAATCAAACTAAAAACTCCTACATAGCAAAAAAAAAAAATCAACAAAATAAAGCAGCAACCCACAGAATGGAAGGAAAAACACTTGCAAATCATATACCTGAAAAGGGATTAGGTTTCCTTGAAAAGGAACTTATACAATTAATCCAATAGCAAAAAATAGCCAAAAAATGGACAAAGGATCTGAACAGTCATTTTTCCAAGGACGACATACAAATGGCCAATGGGTATATGAAAATGTGCTAGCATCAAGGAAATAAATCATCAAGGAAATATAAATTAAAACCACAGTGACATATCACCTAACAAATGTTAAAATAGCTAATATCAAAAAAGAAAAGATAACAAGTGTTTCATTTATTTATCCACCCAGCAACAAAGAGAACCAGTTTGTTTTCTATATTTGAGACTATTACTCTTTTGCTACTGTTTGTTCTTTTGTTTTATTTTTTTAGATCTCACATGTAAGTGAAATCACATGTTATTCGTCTGTCTGACACCCTAATATTGTAATAATTTTATATGGTTACAGATGGTAACTGCACTTATCACCATGAGCACTTCATATTTAAATAATTATCAGATCAGTATGTTGTAAATGCAAAACTAATGTAGTATGTCAACCATACTTCAATTTCAAATACCATTTTTAATTTAAAAAAGATAAATGTTGGCAAGGATGTGGAGAAAAGGGAACACTTGTGCAGTGTTGAAGGGAATGTAAATTGGTAAAGCCATTATGGAAAACAGTATCAAGGTTCCTCAAAAAATTAATAGATGAACTATGTGACCCAGCAATCACACTTTTGAGTATATATCCAAAGGAAATGAAACTTGTATTTTAAAGAGATATCTAAGCTCATATGTTCATTGCTGCATTACTGACAGTCTTCAATATGTGGAAACTACTTAATATTCATCGATGGATGAATGGATACAAAAATATAATGGAATATTTTTCAACCATGGAAAGAAATACTGCCATTTGTGAAATAAGCCAGACACAGAAAACACACTATATGATCTCACTTATATGTGGAATAAAAAAGGTAAATTCATAGAAGCAGAGAGTAGAAAGGTAGTTTCCATGGGTCAGGGATAAGGGATAAGGAAATGTTAGTGAAAGGATACAAACATAGTGTCATAATATGAATAAGATATGGAGATCTAATGTACAACATGACTATAAATTAATAATACTGTATACTTGAAATTTACTAAGAGTGTAGAACTTAAGTGTTTTTACTACATACACACACCCACAATGGTAACTACAATGACATATCACGTCACACTTGTAAGAATGGCAATCATCAAAAAAGAACGTCAAGAAAAGGGAATATTTACATACTGTTGGCAGGACTGTAAATGGGTTCAGCCACTAAGGAGAACAGTATGGAGGTTCTTCAAAAATTATAAACTATCATATACTCCAGAAATCCCCCTTTTGGGTATATATACAAAGGAAATCAAAAGGGGTTACCAAAAACACATATGCACTCCCAAGTTTATTGCAGCATTATTCACAATAGCCAAGATATGAAAACAACCTAAGTGCCTGTCAACAGATGCATGGATAAATAAGTAAGTAGGACTAGGTATTATAAATATATATAAATATATGTGGGGGCATGAATACACACACACACACACACACACACACACATTTCTCAGCCATGAGAAAAAAGAAGTTCTGCCATTTGTACAACATGGATAGACCTTGAGGACATTATGCTAAGTGAGATAAATCACATGGAAAGACAAACACTGTGTAATATCTCTTATATGTGAAATCTGAAAGAACTGAAATCATAAAAGCAGAGAGTAAAATGGTAGTTACTAGAGGCTGGGAGTGGGGGATTAGAGATGTTTAAGGCTACATACTTGCAACTAATTGATAAGTAAGTCTTAGAAACCTAATATACAATACAGTGATTATAGATGACAAAACTGTATTATAAATATTACTTGCTAAGAGACTAGATCATAAGTGTTTCAACTACTAGAAGAATGATAATTATCTGCTAGGATAGAGGTATTAGCAGTGGCAATCATGTTGTAATAGGAATGTATCAAAGCAATGTTATATACTTCAGGGGTAGAGGAAGGTAATGTTAGAGTAGGAAAATATTAGGCTTGCCTCGTCCTGCAAAAAAAAAAAAACTAGATAACTATCAAATCATCCTAAATATTCCAGAAATCAACCTGAAGACTGAAATAACAAACTATACAACTAAAGGGAGAAAAGAGGTCACATCAAAGAAGGTGGTTCAGGAAGTGCAGAGACATGTTTAGAGGAAAAATAGATAATCAGTGCTATGGAGGGGAGGGAGCAGTGTTTGCAGAGAAGGGCAAGAGAGAGAGGAGCACAGAGGGGAATGCACAAGGAGAGCATTTCCCCAAAGCTTTATCTTGGAAAATAAGAAAGGCTGAATTTCACTAGTTCTTATAAGCAGCAGGGTTTAAATTTAGTCTGGAGTTTTAAAGGTCAGTTGAATTGGCTGGGGCAGAGCTCTGAGGGAACAGTCCTGCTCCTGGAGAAAAGGCAGGCAAACATCTGGGGCAGACAACATAGAAATAGTGATCTGAAGAACACCTGGTACAAACCAAGGATAGGAGGTGAAGGTAGAGGTGGGGTTGGGGGGGTGTAGGAGAGTGGACAGGTAAGGGCTAGGGGAATATAGTTCACTCCTCTAGGAGTGTTTGATTGGGAGGCAGCTTCACAGAGATAGCTCTCTGGGAAGAAAGGATCTGGCTGGTGCCATTTCCCTCCCACACCCCTCAGCATAAACACATATCCAAGACTGGAAGCAACTCAGCACCAACAGTGGCTGCCCAGCTTGATTATACCAAGATCCACCCTGCTGCACTCTGGCTGGACTGCCCTTCTCAGTCACGCTTGCCTCAGTCCCAGTGAGACAGGCATTTCCCC
>PITA01021232.1:0-33155 GCA_004023965.1 Spilogale gracilis | reverse complement strand
CAGCTATTCTTAGCCGCGGAGCGTTTGATTCATGCCGCCCCGGCGGAGTGTGCCCGCTCCCTCCCTCGGGCCTGAGGGGGAGGGGCCGGAGCTGGTCTTGGGGGGTTGGGGGCAGCCCCACGCGCGGGGGAGCCGGAGCCAGCTTTGCTTTCATCCCCCAGGCCACCCCATTAGTGCCCGGTTGAGGCTGGGGTCAGCCAGGGTCAGCCGAGGGGGAGTGGCAGCGGGCTCCGAGTCAGAAGGTGGGATGTGGAGTCCAGTGGGTTGGAGGCTGGGGAGCCTCTGCATGGGCAAGGTGGGGCAGCTCTGCTGGATACCTGGGGTAGGGGTAGGGGGCTTTCCGGCCTGGCCACGCATGGGGGAGGGGTTGGCCAGCTCTGGGATTAAGCTGCTGGTTCACCCACAGCTCTTGGAACTGTCCTCCTTGCACACTCATTTTGTCTTCTCTCCCCCAACCCCCCCAGCCCATCCCCACTCCCCCAAAGTCAGCAGTACCCTCCACTGCTTCCCATCTCCATGGCAACGGTGCAGGAGCTGGGCCTGGTGTGGGGGGGAGGGACCAGACCAGACATTCTGGTTTCCGGTGCTGGGGTGGGAGACTGGGAGAAGAAGAGGGAGGCGGACCCCATTTGGGACCTAGGCTTATAAGACTGCCTCAGGAGAGAATAGTGGGGATCTGGAGATGACCTCCTACCCCAGTGCCCCAGACCATCACCCCACTTCTTAGCCACCCCCAGCCCCCCTCAGAGTGGATTCACCAGTACCAGGCAATGCCAATCCCCCATCCTGTAGTGTCAGTCCTCAGATGCACCCGCAGGTTATCCACAGCCACCCCATGCTGACCCAGGCCACCGCCATACCAGCAACAGTCAGCCCTCCCAGGCCAGTCTCCCCACCCACCCACACCCCTCTCCAGAGGCCCCCAACAGCTTGTGGAGGCCATGTCTTATGCTTCCTTCAGGGATGCCCCATGTGTGATCCTGTGCCCCATGACACCCGCATCTGAGTCCCTGCTCCCCTGGGACACTGATTCCCAACAGTCCTCTACACATGTTGTCAGCCACACTTCAGTGAAGTCACCAATTCCACCCGCTCCTGGGCACCACTCCTGCGCACCATGCAGCCTCCCACTTCTGCCCACCCCAGACTCACAGCACCTTCATCGCCTCATTACTACATCCCAGCCTCCCCCTACCAGCTCTCCAGGAGGAGAACAGGAGGGCCTTGGGTGAGGGGCCAGGCCGGGGCCAGGAGGGCAGGATGCCGGTGGGTCGTCCACCTGTCTGTCCTCAGCTAATTTTAGCTGCATTTTCCGTGGCCTGCCAAAGTGGGCCAGTAGCTCCCGCGGTGATTCTGCGGTTTCTGGGACACTGCCATGCTGGGTCAGCGGCAAAGTGGGGCGCAGGAGAGGTGGGGGGCTGCGAGCAGGGCCAAGGGCAGGGAAGGAGACGCATTGGAAGCATGGCAGGGATGGGCATGTGTAAGCAGACGCAGCGCGAGTATCTGGGGGTGTGTCCAGCCTCCTTCCTGGCTGCTTGGGATAGGTGGCATGGCAGCCCTAGACAGCTTGTCCACCAGGGTGCCTGTGGCCTCCGAAGAGTCCCAGGCTCTTCATCTGATAGCCGCCCTTGGCCCCCTGGCAGCCGCCTGTGATGCTGCTGTCCCCTGTCGCCCCGTGGCCCCACGATGACCCACAGCCCCGCGTCAAGCGAGGACGAGGAACGCCACAGTGCCAGCGAGTGTCCCGAGGGGGGCTCAGAGTCCGACAGCTCCCCAGACGGGCCCAGCAGAGGCCCCCGGGGGACCCGGGGCCAGGGCAGCGGAGCACCTGGTAGTCTGGCCTCCACCCGAGGCCTCCAGGGCCGCTCCATGTCTGTCCCGGACGACGCCCACTTCAGCATGATGGTCTTCAGGATTGGCATCCCGGACCTGCACCAGACAGTGAGTGACCGACAGCCCGCTGCCCAGCGGGGCACAGGGACCCAAGCCCACGGGAGGAGGCTTCTGGTGCAAGAAGTCCTCCCATTTGGGCCCCATCTCCAGAACCCCATGGGCTTCCCCTCAGGGTTCCGTGCCCTGTCCCCAGAATCACCCCTCCCCCTCTCCAAACCAGCTCAGCTCCTCTCTCTCACCTCCCCAACCAGAAATGTCTGCGCTTCAACCCTGATGCCACCATCTGGACAGCCAAGCAGCAGGTGCTCTGTGCCCTAAGTGAGAGCCTGCAGGATGTGCTCAATTACGGTCTGTTCCAGCCGGCCACCTCAGGCCGCGATGCCAATTTCCTGGAGGAAGAGCGGCTGCTTCGGGAGTACCCTCAGTCTTTTGAGAAAGGGGTCCCCTACCTGGAGGTGAGGCCCGCAGCCTGCCCAGCTTGGTCACAGAGGAGAGAAGGCCGGCCCCGTTTTTCTCCCCATTATGCCCCTGCAAGGGAAAACCCAGGGGGCTCTTCCAGATCTGCTCAGCATTAGAGTCAGAGAGGCCCAAGGACAGTCTGTTCTGCCTCTGACCAACAGAGTGGCCTTGGACAAGTCACTTCCGTGCCCCAAGTTTCTCCCCGCCTTTCAAAGTGGGAAAGGATTAACAATTACAGTAGATATTCTAGAACATTCCATGCGGGGTCCAGACTCCCACTCCTCCACGTCAGGGGTTGCAGGCCACATGCCCCATAGCAGCCCCGCACCCCTCTGCCTGCCCAATCAAGGCTCCAAGGCTGTTTCCACCTTGACCTAGAGATGACCGCCTCCCCAACTCCCAGCTCAAAAGGAGTCCAGCCTCCTCCCCAAGCCCCTGATTTCAAGTCTCTCTGTCTCTCCCCTCATTCACCCCTGGCCACAGTTCCGATACAAGACCCGGGTTTACAAACAGACCAACCTGGATGAGAAGCAGCTGGCCAAATTGCACACGAAGGTGAGAGAACCCTGCTGGAGCTTACCCCCCAGCATCCCCCCCCCACAGACACCTGGAGCCCCCCACCAGCACTTTCCCACTTCCTCTCCCACCTCTTCCCCATAGCCTTCCGCATTCCCCATCCCCTTCTGTTCCTCTTCCAGGCTCCCCCACTAACTTGAGATGCTGTGTTGCATTTGGGACAGCCCCAAATGCCAACCGCCTTCTCTCTACCCTGGCCCTTCTTCATTCCTCTCTCTGCCCTACATTGCTTGGCCCAGGCCCATGCCATTTCCCTCTGGCTCCCACGTTCTTCCTTGGACTCTCCCATCTCATCTTTGGGTCCCCACTATCCACGCAGGACCCCTGCCTCCCCTCCACTGGCCTGGACTCTGACACACAGTGTCCCTCTGCCTCAGGGCTGTTTCAGAGACACCCCACAGCTCCCCAGTCCCATAGCCTAGACCTCTCCCAGGATATCTCCCACTCCCGGCCACATCAAGCCATGATGCCCTCCAGGCCTCTGACCATATGTCCCCCGTCTCTTCCCGGTCCCCTCAGACCTGGGAGGAACCAGAGGGCTGCATTAGCCAGAGGTGAAGAAAAAGCTTCTTGACACTTGGGGAAAAAAACCCTTGGTCCTTCCTCATCCTCCACCCTGAGCCCACCATACATTTGTCTCTGTCTTTCCCCAAATATTCCATCCCTCCAGACCTGCGCCAACCACTCTGGGAGCCACCGGCCACATAAGGCTCCCAAGCACTTCCGGCATGGCAGGTCCAAACTGAGCCTCGCTGTGAGTGTGAAATGCACACTGGATTTCGAAGACTCAGTACCCCAAAAGAGTAAACTCTCTCCTTGATAAATTTCCTATGGATTACCTGTTGATACGGTAATAAGGCGGATATATTAGGTTAAAAAGATAGGTCATTAAGATGAATTTCGGTACAATCAACAGTACCCCTTCCTTTTTTTTTAAAGGTGGCTACTAGAGGCTTTTCAATGCCACATGCGGCTCGCTGTGTATTTCCACTGGACAGCGCTGCTCGAGACCCCAGATTTTCTCCCTTGCTCCCTGACTGGCCTGTCTTCTCTCTCTTGTCCATGGCTCAGACGGGGTTGAAGAAGTTCCTGGAGTATGTGCAGCTCGGGACATCTGACAAGGTGGCGCGGCTGCTGGACAAGGGGCTGGACCCCAATTATCATGACTCGGATTCAGGAGGTAGGGAGGGAACCAGGGGCTTTCGAAGAGGTGGGGAGGTGAGCCCAAAACGAGGCATAAGGGCTGCATGTGACTGGCCTTTCCTGCTCCTTAGAGACCCCCCTGACTCTGGCTGCCCAGACCGAAGGCTCCGTAGAGGTGATTCGAACCCTGTGCCTGGGAGGGGCCCACATCGACTTCCGGGCCCGGGATGGCATGACAGCGTTGCACAAAGCTGTGTGTGCCCGTCACTGCCTCGCTCTCACGGTGAGGTGCCAGACCCTCCGGGACCCTCCCCCAGATTGCAGTGGTCCCCTAACAGGTTGAACTGTAGCAAGTTGCTCCAGACCCGCCCTCCTCCTCCCCTTCATCTTCCTTGACCCCACAAGGCCATCTGGTCCCCTTTGCCTCTCATTTGTCTCCAGGGATGTCCCCTCCCACGTCCCTGTAGGGATGCCACTTCTGCTCTTCCCTCCAACTCCTTTCCCTTTCCCATTTGTTCTCTCTCAAGCCTCAGTTCTTTATATTTGTTAAAAATAGTCTCTCTTCATGTTCCTAATACAAAGCCCCTTCCCAGAGCCTGACACACACACAACCTCCGTGCTCACTCCTCAAGGGAATCTGGCCCTCTGCTGATCCCCTGGTGCACCCACAGTACCGGGGATCATCACATGGAGCTTTCCCCTGGAAGGGCCCAGGGAGATCCTAATACCCATACTCTCCTACTACCTAGACATTCTGGTTCCCCCTGACCCAGCTACCACCAACACTGCCTCCGTCTCCCTGAAGTATAGACCCTCCCTTCTCTGTTCCTTAAAGTACACAGTGAGCAATCCATGGGCTCCAAGATACAGACCTTCCTCCACACACACATTCCCTGCAAACATAGCCCTTCCACCTGTCTCCCCCAGGCACTGGCCCCTATACCTCCCAGTGCAGCCCCTCACCTACCCTTCCAGCCTGGGGCTCATTCCCCTCCTCTCACCTGCAGACTCAGCCCTTCCCCATGCTTCGTGATTAAAATGCACTTTCCCAGATAGATGAACCTGAACCTGCATCCCTGCAAAATATACACAGGCAGTCGACTTACATGGTCTTATTTTATTTTCATTTATTTATTTGACAGAGAGAAACGCAGCTAAAGAGGGAACACAAGCAGGGGGAGTGAGAGGGAGAAGCAGGCTTCTGGCCACCTAGCAGGGATGCAGGGGCTCTATCCCCATGACCTGAGCTGAAGGCAGATGCTTAATGACTGAGTCACCCAGGTGCCCCACATGGTCTTATTTTAAATCCCCTTCCTCTCCCCTCACCCCAATGACACTTAATCCCTCTTGATACACAGGGCAGGATAAAGTGCCCCCAGAGATACGTAGCTGTTGGTAAACACCCCAGCATGCAGAAGCTCCAGCTTCACGGACCCTTTCTTCCCTTTTCCAGCTGCCCTGAAAACCCTAAATGCAGTCAGACACCAGCCACAAAGACCTGCTTAGGCTCTTGGAATTGACAAACCCTCTTGATGTTCCCCCAGACCCATCCTGCTCTCATCACTATGCCCCCTCTCCAGACCCACTCTGTCCAGTCCTGTAGCTGCTAGCCACATGGGGCTGTTTAGATGTAAATTAATTAAAATGAACTGAGAGGAATATTTCTGTTCCTCAGGCTCACTAGCACATTCAAGTGCCCAGGAGCCCACGTGTGGCTGCCATGCTTGTTGGGGAGGTTGCAGGCTGTTTTTGTCACTGCAAACATCCTGGTGGACAGTGCTGCTGCAGGCTGTCCTCAGCGGCTGCTGCCAACACTCTAATGATGCTTGGTCCCCCCCAGCCTGTGTGCCTGGAGCTGTTCCTGGAGCAGGAAGCCCCCTGCTTCCCAGCCCCCCGCCTCAATGAGGCTGGCCCGACTTACCTTGGTCCAAGTTTGCCCTTTTCCCAGGTCCCCTTCTGTGTCCCATCATTGGGATGCTGGTCCCAAGTATGCCTCCTGCTTGGCCAGGGGTCCTCCCACATCCAGACTGTTCTCTCGGTCCCCAAGCTGCCCTGCTGCTAGGATGAGGCTCTGAGGCACCAGTCTCCTTCATTGGCTCCCAAGCTGCCCTGCTGCTAGGATGAGGTTCTGAGGCACCAGTCTCCTTCATTGGCTCGTCCAAAGTCAGCCACAGGGTGGGGGAAGGGCCAGGCGCAAGGTCACACAAGGACATCCTGGCAGAACCCAAAACAGCCTTAGCCAGTGTGGGTCACCCAAGACTCTCTGCCCCACTGGTCCCTTCAGGTTGAACCAGGACCAGTAGGACTCTCTTCTGTCTTGTCGCCCTCCTCAGGCACTCCTGGACCTTGGGGGCTCCCCCAACTACAAGGACCGCCGGGGCCTGACCCCTCTGTTCCATACGGCTATGGTGGGGGGCGACCCCCGCTGCTGTGAGCTGCTGCTCTACAACAGGGCCCAGCTGGGCATAGCTGATGAGAATGGCTGGCAGGAGATTCACCAGGTGCTCCAGACTGGACCAGGAGGGCGGGGAGGGGTGGGATGGGGTGGAGTGTTGTGGAGAGGGGTGTGCCTGGGCCCTGATCAGAGCAAGGCTCAGAAACCCTGGTGTAAATAGCTGGGAATCCAGATGCTGGATTGAGCTGGGAATCCAGATGTCCTCATTGAGCGTGGGGGTGGGATGAACATGGTCTCCAAAGAGAAAAAGATGGGAGGAGGCAACTCCAGGACCCTAAGAGGGCATGGACTGGGAACTGGACATCTGGATCCCTGAGATGGGGGGGATGGTCTCCTGAGCCTCTGGGGAGTGGAGGGGCCAGGCCAGTCACCTGGGTCTTGGAATGATCCGAGAAGCAAGAGTCTGGGCCCCTGGGCAGGAATGGAGGCTGAAAGGAGAGGGAGATGCCAGGGTTTCCTGGCCTCAGGTATAGATGCATGTCATGGTTGGGAGAGTCTGATGTGGCCTTCTGGGTTCCCTGTCCTCCCCAGGCCTGCCAGCGGGGTCACTCTCAGCACCTTGAACACCTGCTATTCTATGGAGCTGAGCCTGGAGCCCAGAACGCCTCGGGGAACACGGCCCTGCACATCTGCGCCCTCTACAATAAGGTCTGCTCTGGCAGAGCCTGCCCGGGGCCCTCCTCCTTCCCCCAGCCCCTCTGCCTCCCAACCTCCCTGTGCCCTCTCTCCCATCACTGTTTCATTCATTCGTTCGTGCATGCCTTCATTCATTTAACAGATATTTACTGAGCACCTTCATGTGCTGAGGATCGGGCAGTGAAACAGACAGGCAGCCCTTCCACTAGGCATGCCTTCCCATTACGGTCCAGGGTAGTGGGAGGGAGGTCTGGGGGAATCCAGGTCCCCATGGGAGCCCAAGTCTGGGCTTGGCCTTGGGGCTGGGCTGGAAGTAGCCCCCCAGAAAATGTGGCACCTATGCTAGGACAAGTAGGAGTCAGCTGAGTAGGAAAGGAAGAAAGGGTGTTCTGGGCCTTGGGCACAGCCTGGGCAGAAAACCAGAGGGGAAAGAGCACATCAGGACCGTTCCCAGAAGGGAAAGTTTCTCCCCGGGTCCCCCTTTACTGTGTGTCTCCATTCCACTGCTCCTGGAGCACCTGCTGTGTGCGGTGCATTTGGGTTCGCGGCAGGGGACAGAAGAAAGGCCAAACCACAGTCCGGAAGGGGACAAGCCTGTATTGCAAGTTGTAGCAATTCAGAGATGGGTGGGCAGCTCCCACCTTGGGAGCCGTGAGAGGAGGTGAGCAGTAAGGAGCTTGGCAGGGGACCTCACAAACCAGCCGGTTGTGGCTTTCAGCCTACTGACCCCAGCCCTAGGCGATCCTGCACAAGTCAGCTCCTCAGTCTCCTTCCCTGTTTTCCAGGGCTTCCTGCCCTTGGAGGGGTGCCTCAGGGACTCCACAGAGCAGGCCTTGGCACACTGGTGCTGGTCTGCCAACCTCTTCTCCCCCTCCTCCAGGAAGTCTTCCAAGACAGCCCCAGTCCCTTCTGCCTCGTAAGAACTTGCAGTGCTGGGGACATGGCAGGTAGCCACGTGCTGCCTTGTGGCTGCAGGCAGTCTGCTCTGCCGAGGGAGAACGCAGTGCCTGTCAAACCCCACCAACACAGTGCTGTCACGTCCCCTCCCTGGTGTTTCTGTCTCGCCTGCTCCCGGACACAGGCCTTGTACCCAGAGTCCCCAGCTCGCAGCCTCTGCGCAGGGCCTGTGGGCAGACCATGGCCCCCCAGACAAGTCCTGCACCCTCTCCCAGGCTCTGTCTTCTCCTTGCCGTGGAGATGACGTCAGCTGGTTGAAGGGGAGGAAAGACAATGTGTGTTGAGCGCTCATCCCTAGAAGGAAACATTGTCAGGACATGGAAACCATATCATTAATTTCAACAAGGAAAACTTAGTATAAAGCATTAGAGTATGGGAGCTATTACTCATGGTCAGAAAAGCCAGTCCCTTCCTCTCCCTGAGCTTCTCTGCTCTCCTCCGTGCAATGGGTCAGTAACAGGTACGGTGCAAAGGATCAGGTGGGTGGATGTCTTGGCATGGTGCCTAGCTAGTAGATGCTCAGCCAGATAGGGTTCGTTTTGTATTTCTCCCTACCTTGTTTGCCCTCTCAGACCTTAAGCTTCCCAAAGGCCAGAGCTGAGTCCGACCGATTTCCTCACTGTCTCTTCCCCTGGCTTCCTGACATGTCCATCTCTCATCTGCTGGTGAAGTTCAGGTCCATGTTTAATGGCCGTGAGCTCCTCAAGGGTGAGGGCTCAGTCTGATCGGTCCCTCAGTCCCAAGGCCACAAGACATAGTTGACCTCTGTTGCATCTTGTTGCATGAGTGAGTGGACAGATGCATTTGGAATCAGCTACCTTGAATTTGCCCCAAGACCACACAGACGCCCCCTTAGAATATTCAACAGGTGCTTGCTTTGCCATAGACTGAATGACTCAGTGAATGAATGAATGACTTGAACAAATGAATCCTGAGTGACTCGGCTGCACGTCCTTCATCCTTCCTCCTCCTCATCCTCCTACGTCCCCATGCATGTTTCCTGGGCACCTGCTGATGGGAGATGAATTGGACTCAGCATGGTGCCTGTCCTGAGGAGGTGGGGGGGGTTCACCTCTGGCAAAGTGGCAGATGTGTAGACAAGGAATTGCAGTGCCTTGAGATCAGTGCTAGGACATCAGTAAACCAGGTTCTCAAGGCATAGGGTGAATTGCTGGCTGGGCTGGTGAGACGCTCTGGGCCTGGGTTGGGCAAGGTGACAGTGGAGGCTGGCAGACCCGTGAAAACACACAAATGGCAGTTAACAGTCTAACTGGGGGTCAGCTTGTACACATGGACACACACACACTCTTCCACGTTCACAAACCCGCCCAGAAAACTGAGCTAACTTTGCTGTTCAGGGACCGACTTAGGCAACCAGAGTTGTGCACCCACAAGACATAGACGAGCCCTGGGCTTCAGAGGCCACATTTGGGTTATAACTGCTCCACTCCCCAGCTATTGACTTTGAACACAGATTTGCTCTCTCTGAGCCTGTCCTATAGGAGGGGACCATACAAGCATCCTTGGCGTGCTAGTCAGGGAGACCAAGGGAGTGCTTTGTGAATGCTGGCTGGATTGCATGGTGGGGGGAGCTGGAGAGAAGAGTTGAGCGAGGGCCAGACTGGGTTTGACCAGGCCAAGACAGAGGAGTGGAAGACTCCAGCAATAGTTTATTGAACAGCTCCTGTGGGCCAGGCACTATTCCAGATGCTGGGGGCTACAGAATCATGGCCCTATATAAAACTCACAATGTAGTGGGGGAGAGATGCTAATGAGACAAGAAAAAGAGAAATGTCATTTGAGGGAGACAGCGTAATGAAGAAAATGAGCTAATACTAGCTTAGAAGAATACCTGACATGTAGTGGGCATCACATAAATAAAAATAAAACAGGGAAGAGGATAAGGAGCTATTTTGATGAAGTAGCCACAGAAGCCCTCTCCGAAGAGGTGGCATTTCAGCAGAAACCTGAATGAAGTGAGAAAATGAGCCATGTGGAAATCTAGGGGCAGAGGATTAATTCCAAGCGGAGGGAGCAGCAGAGGCAAAGGCCTTGGGGCAGGAACATCCCTGTCAGAGGAAGAAGGAGGCCACTGTGGCAGGAGTATGGGGAGTGAAGAAAGACAGCAGAAGATGAAGTTGATGAGGCTGGAGGTAGGAGGGCAGGCAGACCGGGGGGAGATGGAGGGGGAGTTTTTAGGCCATGGCAAGGCTATTGGGTTTGATCCAAACAGCAAGAGGGAGTGATGTGGTTGACATTAGGAAGGCACCGATCTGGATGCAGATGGCATTTCTACGTCCTACTGTCCAACCCTGGCCCCCACTGCCCCCCCTTCCTTCTGGGTCTAGTAGAATGCACAGTAAGAGCAAAGACTCTGGAGTCCGACATATCTTGGTTCAGATCCAACCGCTGATAGTCACCAGCAGCGTGACCTGGGGCTCCTTGTGATGCCTTAGCTTCCCTGTCTGTCAGATGGGGATAGTAATTTCCATTTCATGGAATTTTTGGACAGTACAGTGAGCTTTGCCTCTAAAGTGCTGAGCACCTGACATACAACATAGGAAGCTCTCCGTGAAGCCTGGGTTGGTGGCTTTCAACCAGAACACCCCTGGTCCCCAGGGGACATTCAGCCATGCGTGCGGATATTCTTGCCTTCCACAGCTGGGGAGGGGAGTGCTACTGGCATCTAGTGGTAGAGCCCAGGGATACTGCTAAGCATCCTAGATGCACAAGACAGCTGCCACGACAAAGGTTTATCTGGTTCCAAATGTCCATATGCTGAGGACAAGAAACGCTACTTCTGATGAGCGCCATCCAAAAGACTATAATGCGGCTCATATGTGTAATTTTAAGTGTCCCAGGAGCCATGTTAAAAAAAAAAGTTAACAGGTGACATTAATCTTTGTAACATTTCAGTAACGCGTGGTTTCTAAAACTATTATCCTGTCAACACGCAAGCAATATAACAATTATCAGAGATAGGTAATTTTTTTATGCTGAATTCTTGAAATCTGGTGTGTATTTTACGCGTACAGCTCATCTCAGTTTGGACCGGACACAGTTAAATGGCTCTTGAGCCAGGTGTGGTAAGTGGCCACTGTCCTGGGCGAGGCAGGTTTAGATCAGGTTGTTCCTGGAGTTCTTAACTTAGTGCTTCTGTCTGCTCCTGACCTTCACGGTTTCCTTTTGTTTCACCCTCTGCCCCCGACCATCACCATGGCCTGCAGGAGACCTGTGCCCGAATCCTCCTCTATCGAGGAGCCAACAAGGATGTGAAGAATAACAATGGACAGACCCCCTTCCAGGTCTGGGGCTGTGAGAGCTGGTGGGGGGGCACAAAGAAGGCAAGGGGTAAGGAAGGTGGGACAGGTAGGGGTGCTGGTAGAGAGTCTGGTGGTTTGAGAGAGCGGGGAGGGGTGCAGTTGCTGGAGTGAAGGTTTGGGGGGCAGGGGCCTCACCATGCTTCCCACCCTCTCCCTCTGCTGCCTGCGCGCCCCCCCACCTCCCTGTATCCCTCCCTCCAGGTGGCAGTGATCGCTGGGAATTTTGAACTGGGAGAGCTGATCCGAAACCATCGAGAACAGGATGTGGGTGAGTGAGTGGGAGGTGGGGTTGAGGGGAGAACCGAGGGCACCTGGGGGTGCATGGTGGGACTAGAGAGTCAGTGGACTGTGAGCATCTGAGTAGTAGTAGGAGTGCAATTCCAGGCCCCCCACTCTCTCTCATGTCTATCTTTCTCCTTTCGTGCCTCTCCCCTTTCCTCCCTTGCCTGCACGCCCCCTCCACCTGCCTGTCTCCCCTGTCCCTTCTGCCCCCTGCCACTGTGCCCTCTCAGTGCCCTTCCAGGAGTCCCCCAAGTATGCAGCCCGGCGACGGGGACCCCCAGGCGCAGGGCTGACAGTGCCCCCGGCGCTGCTTCGGGCCAACAGTGACACCAGCATGGCCCTGCCTGACTGGATGGTGTTTGCTGCCCCGGGGACCTCGTCCTCTGCGGCCCCGGGCCCTACCTCAGGGCCCCAGGGCCAGTCGCAGCCCTCGGCCCCCAGCACCAAGCTCAGCAGTGGGACCCTCCGAAGTGCCAGCAGCCCCCGGGGCGCACGGGCCCGTTCCCCATCCCGTGGGAGGCACCCCGAAGAGGCCAAGAGGCAGCCCCGTGGACGGCCCAGGTAGGGGAAAACTCAGCCCTGGTCCCAACCAGATCCTACGCTCGGAACCACCACATGCCCCACCCAGGCTGGCACCCTGTCCCACCCAGGCCCTGGTCCCACCCTCAGGCCTCCAGGTCTTGCTCCTGCCCGCTGAAGAAGGGAGGGCTTTGTAAGCCACAGTCTTGCACCCATCCCCGATGTGCCATTTAACCGAGCACCTGCTCGATGCCAGGGGCCAGGGGGGGGAGGTGTGCCCAAAGGAAATGTTTGTTCCAGCCCCTGAAGACAGACAGACAGACAGGGCAAGGTGAGAAAAAGCCAAATGGTGTAGGGATGGGCGAGGGACTTGGGGAAGGGTGTCTGAGCTTAGAGATGAGGCCAGAGGATGGGTAGGGGAGCAGAGGAACCACTCTCAGGGTAGAGGGGAGGATGAGCAGGGAATATTCTGGGGGGGGGGCAAAGAGGACAGCTGGCTAGAGGAGAAGGAGAAGGGAGACCGTGGCTGGTCAGTCACTATGTCCTGAGGACATGGGAGAGTGACAAATCATGGCGGGCTGGGCATGGCAGGCAGAGGAGTTGGATCTGCACCAGGAGGAAGCTGGGAGTCGCTGAAGGCTCGTGAGGGAGCTGAGAGATGACACAGTCAGAGCTCCACTTCAGGAAGCTGGATCAGGCACAGCATGCACAGCCGTGGGAGGGGCAGAGCCAGAAGCCAGGAGGCAGAGGAGGGGGCTGGGCAGGGATAGGGCTGGTGGGGGGAGTAGTGGGCAGGCAGAGGGAGCCCCCAAATGCCCTCTTCCCCCCCAAGGACACCAGAGCTGGGAAACACATTCAAGCCCCCTCCCCCACTCTGATGCTCCATCTCCCCCCACCCCACGGACCCCTGTTCTCCCAGAGGTGCCCCCTCCCTCCACTCTCCCCTGCCTCTCACACCCTCTGTGTATGCAGCTCCAGCGGGACGCCCAGGGAAGGGCCAGCAGGGGGCACAGGGGGCTCTGGGGGCCCTGGGGGCTCCCTAGGCAGCCGCGGGAGGCGCAGGAAGCTCTACTCAGCAGTACCTGGACGCTCCTTCATGGCCGTGAAGTCCTACCAGGCCCAAGCAGAGGGCGAGATCTCCTTGAGCAAGGGGGAGAAGATCAAAGGTAACGGGGCAGGGCCGGGCCAGGCTGGGGGTGAGGGTCTGGCAGGGGAGCTAACAGCTAGTGGAGGAGACAATCAAGGACAAATAGTTCTCCAGGGCCTAGACTGCCCAGGGTGCTCTCTGGGGACCCCTCTGCCCTGAGCGTGAATCGTGGCGGCCCATTGGCAGGCATGTTGAGGCAAAAGAGCATTTGGGGGATGCCCACACCATGCCAGGCCCTGTGGAAGTGGTCCCCCCACAAGATCAGCCTTTCAGGAGGGTGTCAGGAGCCCGTCTGACTGTTGAAGGAACAGTCTCCCAGGTCCAGGATTTGCCCCAGTCCCTCATCCGAGCCCACGGTCTTTCCTGCCACCTGGTTTGGGGTATGGGGCCAGGCCACCTTGACCTCACCTCCTGCCCCTGCCAGGTGTTCTCTGAGGAATGGGAGTGGGGCCCGCTTCTTGGGGCTCTAATGAAACAGGTGTTGGAAGCCAGGGCCATGCCCAGGCTCCCAGAGGGGCCAGTGGCTGCTGTTCCTGGAGTTTGCCTCTCTTCGCTTCTTCTATCTTCTTCTGGAAAATGGTGCCAGTAGCCCTCACGTGCAGATTTCGCAGGGCTGTTGACGTGTGTTCTTGGATAGAATGAGGCTTGGAAACGGGAAGCAAGCAGACGTGGCAGTGAATGCGAGACGGGGGAGCAATTCTTTGCCGACTCTCAGCGGCAGAAGGGCTGAGTAGTGTAGCGCTGGAGGGCCAAGTTGCCTGGATTCCAATCCCGGCTCTACCACTTCCTGGCTGGGCGCCCTCAGACAAGAAACTTTTCTCTGGACCTTAGTTTCTTTATCTGTATAATGGGACCCTGGTGAAGATTTAAAAAGTTCTCTTAAGGTGCCCAGGACAATGTTGAGCACACAGCAAGTGCCAATGATCACAGTCCTCAGTGAGCCCCCATGACAAGAGCTGAGAGGAGAGAGAGACAGAGACAGAGACAGAGACAGAGACAGAGACAGAGACAGAGACACCCTGGTTGTCCGTGAAAGCTGGGAGTTCCTCCCATAAGAGGTTGTGTGGGGTCTGAAAGAATGTGCTGAGATCGGCGCATCAGGTGGGTCATGGATGGGCATCTGTTTTGCCTTATCTCTTCCCATAGCCTGAGTTACTGAAGGCAAGATCATCTGTCATTGATCTCTGGGTTGCCGGGGACCCAGTGTAATGACCCAGGACCCAGGAAGCCTCAGTGTACATCTGCTGAATGAGTGAATGAATGAATGGCCAGATGTAGGAGCAAACTGTGGGAGCCAGGAGCAGTGCCTCCAGAGGCAGGGTGCCTGGGAAGTGTGTGTGTGTGTGTGTGTGTGTGTGTGTGTGTGTGTGTACACGCACCCATGGAGGGTCTGGTCTGTGGTATGAGACAGAGTTTGAAAGAAGAAAGGGAAGCTAAGGTCCAAGGGGAGGCACCTTCCATGTGCAGCATCTTCCAAGTTTCTTTCTGAAATTTAAGCCCAATTCTTCTGTACCCTGCCTGGTTTCGGTGTCCTTCCCTTTCATTAAGACATTTAATTGCTTCAAAGCTTCTGTGCACGATACCACCGACGTTCACCCCATCCCAGTGAGGCTGCAGGTTCCCTCTGCTCTCAGACCAAAACCCAGTGCCGGAACCTGCCCCCAACCTCATCTCATGGCACTCTTTCCTTCCCCCATGGGGCTCCAGGCACCTCCTTCTCTCCATTCCTCATGTGCCCTAAGCCCTTTTCCACACAAGGTGCTTTGCATGTGCTGTCCCTTCTGCTGGGACAACCTTTCCTCCCTCTCTTTGCCTCAACTCCTAGGATCCTTCCAGTCTCAGTCTTTATGTCGTGTCCTCCAGGACACTGTCCCAGCACCTCTTTGCCATCTGATTTATAGACACCCATCTGGCTTTTCTCTGGACACCCTGTCCTTTTCTCCTGGAGTGCTGACCTTAATTGTCAATCATGCGGTCACCTACAGAGTTATGTCTCCCATGGCTGCCAGAGTGGAAACTCCACAAGGGCAAGAACCACATTGGTTGTGTCCCAGAGTGCTCTACCCAGTGTCTAGCCTGGTGCTTGACTCATGACAGGCACTAAATAAATATTTGTTCAGTGAACAGACGATAGATTCCATGACCACCCAGCTGGTCACTGGAGGACTAGTCAGGAGCCCAGACCCCTTGTTATTCTCTTGCTTGCTCCCTTCTCTGACCTTGAGCATCTCCTCGAAGTGTTCTCCCCAGATCCTCCCAAGGGTGGCAGTTGAAGCAGAGAAAAGCACCAGGGTGCCCCAACTCAAATCCCAGTGTGACTTGAGCCAAATCTGGGGCCAGGGACATTTCTGCTTTAGCTTCAGCTTCTTTGTCTATAAAATGGGAAATCTATTGTGCGCCTACCCCGGTAAGCATGAGGGAAGTGTGCGAAGGGCCAAGCGCAGACAGAGCCAGGAGCAATGAAGAAATGGAAGACTGTGCGTTTGTTACTGTTGCCATGATCATCGGTATCAGAAACAGGAGCAGCACAGTGCTTGAGCAGAGAGGTCACAAAACACTGACTCCAAGCATTCACTCTGGAGACACGGAGTGGTGTTTAAATCCAGGCGGTATGGATGACAAGTCGTACATGCTAGGGCAAATGACAGCTCCCTAACTCTCAGTATCCCTATGAGTAAAAGGCGTTTAATGAAAGTGTCCCTTCGTAGGGTTCTGTTCACTAGTGAGAACTGGGTAGACGTTAGCGGTTCCCCAATGTCCGTTTTTTTTGTTTGTTTGTTTGTTTTTTTAAGATTTATTTATTTGACAGAGAGAGAGATCACAAGTAGGCAGAGAGGCAGGCAGAGAGAGAGGAGGAAGCAGGCTCCCTGATGAGCAGAGAGCCTGATGCGGGCCTCTATCCCAGGACCCTGAGATCATGACCTGAGCTGAAGGCAGAGGCTTTAACCCACTGAGACACCCAGGTGCCCCGATGTCCGTCTTTGTACTTGTGTCGGCACACACATTGAGTAGACGCGTGCTATGCGTGGCTAAGGGATGGGGCCGACAGGAAGGGCCTCCGGTGACAAGGGGTGGAGAGGAAGAAAGAAGTGATTATAATCTCTTCTCCCCTCTAGAGCCAGGGGAAACAAAGAGAGGCAGAAAGCAGGGGCTGGGAGCAAATGTGGCCCTAGAGGGTGTAGGAGGGGGTGGGGGCAGTGGTGGGACTGCAGAAGGATTCAGGGAGTCTAGGAGGGCTTTGGGAAATTACAGAACACCCTAGCTATGCCTGGTTGCTTACCAGGGGAGGTGAGGGCCAGTCCTGGATATGTTCCCAACCCGTGAGGACCATGTCACCAAACATAGCCCTTTCTCCCAGGGCCTCTGGATGTCCCCACTGGATTCAGGAAGCGAGAATGCAAGAGTGACAGGATTTGGTTTTTCTGCCATCCCCTCATCCCTTCCTTGGACATTTATTAAGGATGCCCTTGGGCCAGGCCCTGTGCTAGGTGCTGGGGAATTGTGGCAAGGCTGTGCATCGAGTATGTTGGAGGTGGGGAGGCAACAAGGAAACACAGAAATGTTTCTAAGTCCCTGCTCCCCACCTAGTGCTTAGCATCGGGGAAGGAGGCTTCTGGGAAGGCCAGGTCAAAGGTCGCGTTGGCTGGTTCCCCTCCGACTGCCTAGAAGAGGTGGCAAACCGCTCCCAGGAGGGAAAGCAAGGTAATAAGGACTCCCTGGTTGTCCCTGATCATCCTGGGGTTCTCCCGACAGGTGTGGGATGCTGGGAGGTAGAGGGGATGACATGGGCCAGGACCCCCAGAGGTGGGCCCATGGTTTCCAGAGTCAGGGTCCAAGGTCGTCCCTTGTCCCCCTGCAGAAAGCCGCAGTGACAAGGCAAAGAGACTCTTCCGGCATTATACCGTGGGCTCCTACGACAGCTTTGATGCCCCAAGGTAAATGTCCTTACATCCTCGGGTGCCCATCACTCCAACCTCCCTTCTTACTATACCTTAAAATATGTCCATCACCTCCAAGCCTCCTTTCTGCTCCCTCTAAAGTTTGATCCAGTGGTGGGGAAGGCAGAGTTAACTTCAGACCACAAGCCCAGTCCCAAACCATCCTTGGCAGCCACTGAGACTGCCCAGTTTGGGAGTAGCCTGAGACCAATGGGGTGGAGAGATAAGGATAGGGCTGTCTGGGGGCGCAGGGAGCTCATGTGTGTGGCTGGCTGGAGGCCTTTCTCCTTCATGTGCCCCATCTCTGTGCGGTCATGTGCAGCAGAAGTGTATGCATCCCATGCCTCGCACGGGCGTGGGGAGAGGGGTTGGGGTGGAGAGACGGGCACACTGACACCTTTCCCCTCCCTGGCTGCTGGCTGACTTGCTTCAGAAGCTTGATGGATGGGATTGGCCCAGGGAGGTGAGAGGGGAGGGGAAGGGAGGGCATGGGGTCAGGAATGGGAAGAAAGGGGTGCCTGGGAATGTACGGACTTGTGTGTGCACGATCAGAATTGGTTTCTCTGTGCGTGAACATTTTCCACAGGCGAGCATCCTTGTACGGATTCTCTGAGTGTGTCCTTACCCCCATGTCTCTGTAGGTGAGCATGACATGTGTCTGTGTGCATGAGTGGCTAGACGCCCCTAGACGTATAGCCCCGTGCCTATGTTTGCCCATGACAGCGAGAGGGTCTCTCCCACTCTGTATGGATGGGTGGATATGGGCTGTCATTTATGGGCGCACGATTGAGGCTAATCGTGCAGCTGGCACTCCACATTTGTGTATCCCTGAATCTGTGTGTCTGAGAATAGGGCAAGTGTTTTCAGGGATGTCAGTATGTCTGCTTACTTTGTACGGACAGGTGGGTTTCTGCACATGTCTGTCTCTTTCTGTGCATGTCACTGAGCGTGCGTGTGCATGCATTTGCCTCTGTCGGATTGATTTGGAATTCAGGACCCGGAACAACTGGCAGAGGGGAGGGCTGAAGAGGGGAGGATTCCAGGACATTGGCTTGGGTTTCAGAAGGGCAAGACTGTGGAGGAGGGAGGGTTATAACTGGATATCTGAAAGATGACACCCTCCCCCACCGTTCCCCGATCCAGGAAAGGGTCTCCTTGTTTGTAGCATCCTTCCATTAAATGTGTCCAAACCTATGTGTCTGTGTTCTGGCCAGTGGGGATGGGGGGGGGGGGTTGGGGAGAGAGAAATAACAAGATGGGGAGAGAGGGTGGGGCTGGGTGCCACCCTGCGCCTGGAGTGTCTGAGGCACTTGACCATTGTGCGTGTTCACCTGGCACGTCTCTGGCTCTGGGCACCGGGTGAGTATCAAGTTCCCCCTACCCCAGATCTCCCTATCAGCCTCTGCTTCTTGTCTCTGACAGTGTCTCTCTGGGTCTCTCCTTGGCCTTGGTCTAGGAATCACTTGCCCTACCAGCTGGATTGGGGTGGTCCCTGTTGCCCTCAGCTTCTTCCTTCTCCCCTGGCTCCATCAACTTCATTCCCTCCCCTTCTCCTTTCCTCCTTGTGCCCGCTGGCATGTGCTGCTCTGTGTAGTGTGTTTGAGACTCTTCCCTTCCTACCTCCCCGCTGCTCTCCCCAATCCTGTCTGAGGAGGCTTGGTCTGTGTTGTGTGCCCTGCATCCCTGTTGGAGCTGTGAGGTCCTGGCCGGTTGCCACCGTCTCTCCTTTCCCTGGGGGTCTATGCTCTCTCTTCTCTGGAGTGAGCTGCAGTGTGTGTATGTCCCTCTTCTGGGTTCTGTCTCTCACTGCTCTGGGGCTCAGTCACAATGTTTCTAGCCTTCCCTTCCTGGCCCTTCCAGACTGTCAGGGTGCATTATGTGTCGGTCTGCGATGGGGGGCTGTGCGTCCCCTCCTGGGGCCCCTCTCACCGTGGTATACCTGCCGGGGAAGTGGAGCTCGGTTCGCGCGTCCCCGCACGCGGTCGCGAGGCATCTTGTATGGTGTTGTGCGTCTCTCTCTCCGCTCTCCCTCGCTCTGCACCTGCGCGGGAGGGCTCAGGAGGGGGGAGGGGGTTAAGGGGGGGGCCAGACCGGAAGTGCCTTCCCCTTCTCCTCCCCCCCCGCGCCTCGCCCCTCCCCCTTCTCCCGCCAAGGGGGCCCCCGCGTTCCCCTCCCGGCCCCGGCCCCTTCCCCCCTGCCCGGCCCCCTCCGCCACACGGCGCAGGACGCCAAGGGGTTAAAGCCTCGCGCCCGCCGTCCGCCTCCGGAGCTGTCCGCGGTGCTGAAGCCGGCGCCGTCCGCGGTCCTCGCGCTCCCGCCGCGGCCCGACCCCGCGCCCCGCGCCCCCGCGCCCCCCGGCATGTGAGCCCCCGGCCCTGCCCTCCCTCCCGCAGGAGGGTGCGCGCCCCCTCCCCCTCCCCCCTCCCGGCGCGGGTCAGCATGAGGCGGGGCCTGGGGGCCCGGACACGGGGGTTCGGCCCAGCGGGGACGGGGACGCGGCGGCGGCGGCGGCGGCGGGGGCGGCCGGCTCCGGGACCGGGGCCGGGGCCGGTGCCGCGGCGGCGATGGCTTTGTCTGCAGTCGGCGGCGGCGGGGGTCTCGGAGGCGGCCCCGGTGGGGGCTCCCTGCCGCAGCCGCCCCCCGCGCTCTCCTCCAGCTGGCCGGCCCTGGGGCCCCGGCGGCGCAGCGTCTGGTACATCTACAGGTAACGGAGCGCGCCGCCCCTTTTCTCCGCGGTAGGCTGAGAGGCCCCGGCCCGCTGTGGCGACCCTCCTCTCGCTGCTAATCCCCCAGCCTTGGGACTCCTCCCCCCTCAAGCCGCCCCCTCCACTCTCCCCTCACTTTCCCTCAGCGATAAACCCTTTTGGACCCCTCTTCTCAATCCTTCTCTCATCCCCATCCGTGGGCCTCTCTCCCTGAGCCCCCCACCAACACACACATACACTCCTCAGCCCCTTTCCAGGCCCTTTCAGATCCCCCTCATGTCTTCCTAGGGACCATTGCCCCCAATCAGACCCTCCCAACGGACCCCACTCCGGGGTTTGGAACCCACTACCCCTTTCTACCTCTCTCACCGCCCCCACTCTGTGGAGCCCTCCCGGTGGGGAGCCACAGTGGCTGTCCCTCAGGCGCCTATATTCTAGGCCCCTGTTCCATTGATCCCCATCTCCCCACACCCCTTGGCAAGTCCCCTCATTCATACCCCTCTCTCCCATTCACAGTCATCCCCCCATCACACACACATCCCACCCCCGGCCTCCCCACCCCTCCTCTTTTTCCGCTGCGTGTTACTGTGCGACTGTGTTGATGTGCGTGTGTGTGACTGCCTGCAGCCCTGTGCGCACGCGTGTGTGTGTGTGTGTGTGTGTGTGTGTATGTGTCTATGAGAGAGAGACAGACAGAGAGACAGAGATGGAGAGATGGTGGGCTCCCAGCCCCCTCCCCCAGCTGTGTCCATCTATGTGTCCCTGTTTGATGGTGTCTATCTCTGTGTGTGATTTGAAGCAATAGAGAGGCTGTCTGAGGAGTGTGTGTGTGTGTGATGGAGTGGGTCTGTCCCAGGGACTGCGGCTGTGTTTCCCATTACCTATCCTCTTCTGCCAGGCCTGTCCCCTCCCCCCACGCCCTTTTTCTAGTCCCTCCGTGTGTCTCTGTCCCCATGTGCCCCTCTCCCCGCCTCCAGGTGGTCCATGCCTGTGTGGGGCATGGGTGCTGAGCCGTGGCTGCGCTTCTGCACAGGGGAGCTGCTTCTGCCTGTGTGTGCCACTTCTCAGCATGGGAGGGGGCTGGCTTCCCTGTGAGGGTGCCTCTATGCAGGCCCTGGAAAGACCCATGGACATGGGTACATGCGGAAGGGCTGAGTACCACAGGGGGTGCCTTGTGCAGCAGCCAGCTCTGGGCTGTGGGATCCTGGTTATGTGAGAGGCACCTTTGGGGTGGGGGTGGGGGGAGTGGATGCTGCTGCAGTCTCTGCGTGTGGGATCTTGTGAACAAGAGCTGGCCGCCTGGCTCCGGAGGCCACTCTGGGGTCTGGAGGCCACTCTGGGGTCGCTGAGGGATGGCCTAGGGGGAGAGTATTGTGTGTGCTCCTGCAGGGCAGCTAGTCAGCAATATCAGCGTGAATGGGGTGTCAGTGGGTAGTGAGTACTGGGGCAGGGGTGGGTTTAGAGGGTCTCAGTAGGAGGGTGGACTATGAGAATGGAACTGGGGAGAGTGGAGGACACTAAATTAGGGGAAACGGTGGGGGGGGGAGTGCCGGAGCATAGAGGGTGTGTGGGTTGTTTGGAGAAATGGGGTGAGGAAGGAATGCAGGAACTGTGAGGAGGATTTGGGGGTGGGGATTCAGGCAGCACAGGGAGAGCACAGAGGACGCAGGGAATATAAATGAAATGCAGCTGCAAGTACTAGGAGGCGGAAGAGTGTGTGAGGAAGTGAGTTGAGGATGCAGAAGTAGAAAGCGGCTTCCACAGATGAGAATGCGGGGGACTGGGAGTATGAAAGGAACCTAGGGTGCTGTAGGGGACACAGTGGGGTTTATGCAGAGGCGTGAGAGAATGTGGGAGGGGTGAGGTGAAGGGAAGGGTGTGGGGGGCCTGAAAGGAGTGAGAGGTCACAGAGGTCTGTGGGGCTTTGGGGAAGGGGATGGAGGTGTGCAGGGGCCCGAGTAGGAAGGGGAGGGATGACTTCACCTGGATGTGATGAGGGCTAGGGAAAGCTAATGAGGGTGGCTTGGGCTAACGCAGAGCTTTCAGATGGCGTGGAGGAGTAAGGAGCAAGGTGCTGGTGCCGAGAGGTAAAGGGGTGTACACACACAGGAGCAGAGGATAGGGAGCACAGAGTTTAGGGAAACTGTTGGGGCACTAGGGCAGGTGGGAAGTTGGAGAAGAATGTAGTGGGATGAAGGAAGCATCCCACTGCGGAGGATTGGACAAGAAAGTCATGGGAGTGAGGAGAGAAAGGAACCTGTATGGAATGGAGATTCTTGAGAGGGAGAGACACAGGTGGTGGTGTGATGATCTGAGGGTGTTTGGACGTTATTGGGGTGTATGGGTTGCCTGTGAGGAATTCAATCCTTGGCTCTAACCCTTTACTAGCTGATGTGATCTTGAGCATGTTACTTCTCTGTGCCTCAGTTACGCCTCCCAGGGGTGTTGTGAGAATATATGAATAGGTAAGTGTTAAGTGCATGGAGCGGCATCTGGCATTCAGCAATGGATCAGTAAATGTCACTTATTGTTGTGCTGAGGGCATAACCTGGTATAAATTTCAGGCACAAAAGGGTGGATGCTTATGGCCAATTCAGGGCAGATGTATATGCGCTTCAAGTATTTGTGTGCAGTGGAGTGAACGGTATTATAATTGCAGCTACCCCAGTATTTCTTCTGTGTTTCTGAAGATTATGCACTGTGTGACCTTAGGCAAGTTGCTTAACCTCTCTGTACTTCTGTTTCCTCCCCTATAAAGTGGAAATAGTACTTATGCCTACCTCACAGGCTGCCTAGGAGAGACAACTGAGTTACTTACCTGTGAAGAGTTTCATATACTGCCTCACACATAGCAAGTGCTTCTTTCTGGTGTGCAATGGATATGGGAGTTCTATTGAATTGTATTGGGGGGATGGGGTATTTGGGGAAGGCTTGTGTCTGGAGTATGAAGACAATGTGGAGGTAAAATAGAGATTCCAGGGGTAGGGGAAAGACATGGGAAACAGAGGGGTTTGTGGCATGAACAGAAGAGAAAGAGATGGTTGCAAATGAGGGATAAAGGAAGTCCCAAGGGTACACTGCCTTCTGGGGACCTGGAGGTCTGGAGGGGGAATGGAGGTAGCAAGGGCATAAGGGCTCAGTGGAAGTGGTCAGGTGGGGACAAAAGTGGGTGTCACAGAGTGAATGGTCAGGAGCAGGCAGCTCTGAACCAATTCCTGTTGACCTTGTCCTTGGCCCCTTCCTCCTTTCTTCCCCTCCCTTCCCTTACCCCTTTGAAACTCCTATGCCCCTCCCACCCAGCTACAAAGGTGGCCTCTCCCTGGCTTGAATGTAAGATCAAGAAGACATGGTGGGTATGGTGTGGGATGTTGACTGGTCCACGTGAACCCTGAGCAAGAGCAGTTGCTAGGTCTGCCCGTCTGTATACATGTGCTGTTGAGCACATCCAGTTATGATAAGGAGGGACAGGGGCAGGGCTGACATACATGTGCATGTGCAGAACGTTGTCACTGTGGTACAACGCTATGGATGTGACAGCAGAAGTCATGGGGGGTCATGGGAGTACACAGGGGTGCTTGCGTTTCGGGGGAATGGTATCAAAATACTGTAGGAGCACAGTGGGTATTACTGGCGCGTGCTGGGATGTGTTCAGGGGGCGTGTTATGGGAATACACTGAGATCCAAGTGAGGGGGAGTTATTATTGGAGCATACTGGGATGTGTGGGGGCGTTACTGAAATCTACTGGAGTATTGGTGGAGGGCTGTTTTGCCCAATCTGTGGGGGTGGGTAATTGAAGTGAGCAAGGAGCACGCTTGGCTATTATTGGAGCATGTCGGGGCTGGTGGATATTATTGGGGTCTGTGCGTGCACTGGACAAGTCTCAGACATGACCACAGGATGCTTGGGCTCAGCAGGGCATGCATTCTAGCGGATGGAAGGTGTTCTTGGTGTTCCCGAGGGGAGTGGGGTTGGAACCAGTGTGTATGGGTATTCCCGTTGTATATTGGGGTTCTTGGAATGGAATGGATATGTGATCTTGAGGTACACTGTGGTGATGCCAACGGTTTGAGGCTGTACCTGAGTGAGCCCAGGCAGGTGTTGAGATACATGGAAGAAAACTGAGTTTAATTGAACTTTCCTGGGTATGTGAACAGCACCTAAATGTGCTAACAAGCTTTGGTGGCCTGATGGTGGCGACTATCTGCATGTTCGTGGGTAGTTTGCATTTTTACTAGAACCTATCCACTGCATGAAGGAGAGACTTTTGAGGTATACCAGGGGATAGATAAGTCACTGCTGCTCTCTAGAACTTTCTACAGTGATGGAAATGTTCTGTATCTGCACTGTCTGCTAAGGTAACCACTAGCCACACGTGGCTGCTGAGCACTTTGAATGTGTTTTTTTTTTTTTAAGTTTGGTTTTTTATTTATTTGACAGCGAGAAACACAGCTAGAGAGGGAACACAAGCAGGGAGAGTGAGAGAGGAAGAAGCAGGCTTCCTGCCGAGCAGGGAGCCTGATGTGGGGCTCGATCCCGGGTCTCCGGGATCATGACCCAAGCCGAAGGCAGTCGCCCAACCAACTGAGCCACCCAGGCACCCCTGCTGAGCACTTTGAACCGTGGCCAGTGAGACTGTGGAACTGAACTTCTCAATTTAATTTTTAATTAATTTGCATATAAATAGTCACATGCATTGAGGGGCCACCATATTGCACAGTGCTGAGTAAGTGAGGCTACAATCAGCTTGGGCACCTGGGGGGCTGTTACTGTAGTAGATATATAGTCAAGGAGTTGGGAGGGCTATCATTGAAGTATGAAGGTCCTGTCGACTTAGTAATTTGACCAAAGACATTGAAGGAATCCTACCGAGCATATAGTTGTGCTCCATAAGGTGCTATTGTGCGTACTGAACTCCCACAGCGACCCCGTCTGGTGGGGCCTGTTACTGTCTCACATTATAGATGAGGAAATTGAGGCCCAAGAGGTTGGGTTCAAGGTCACAGATAAGGAAGTGGCTGGCAGGGGCTCCAGCTAAACTGTCTGGTGATCTGGCGGATTATCTCCCCATCCCTTGTGCTGCGCCGGCCCACAGTGGGATTGGAAACTGCTTGCTGAATGGATGGGTGGATAGATGCGTGGATGGATGAATGGGAGAAGATTGAGTGGGCGAGCAAGCACTCTGGGCTCTGAGGGGGAGGCCTGTAAGGGCTGCTGCGAGCAAACACACGGAATGGGTGAGGAAGATCCTAGGATGTGGGATGAATGGTTCTGGAGCAGGGGCTCAGGTCACCGGGTTGCTGGTGGAGCTCAGAATCTGTCTCATAATCCGTTCTCCACTCCCCACCTCCCACCCCACCCCCTTGCCAGCGATTACATCATTAAGGAGAAGACAGTCTTGCTGCAGAAGAAGGACAGTGAGGGGTTTGGGTTCGTGCTCCGGGGGGCCAAGGGTGAGTGCTGGCCTGGAGGAGATGGGAGAAGGGCTCTTTGACCCAGGGGGATGGACAGGGGAAGGGACCCCAGCCCACCCACTACCCCACCCCCAGGGTGCTGGTCCCTCAGCTACCAGTGAGGCCTCTGTGACTTGGGTCTGAGCCCCATCCCCTGCTCGGCCTCTCCATCCCCTCCCCTCCGACCCCGCCGGCTCCTCCCCATCTGCAGCGCAGACCCCCATCGAGGAGTTCACCCCTACCCCGGCCTTCCCGGCACTGCAGTATCTGGAGTCTGTGGATGAGGGGGGCGTGGCATGGCGAGCTGGACTGCGAATGGGAGACTTCCTCATCGAGGTAAGTCCTGGGACTTCCCTGGGACTCTGGTGACAAAAATCCCTAGGCTCCTCCTAATCCACACCAAATCTGGCTGCCCAAATTCAGACACTTTTTCAGGACCAGACCTCCCAGTCCCCCAGCCCACCCCCTAGCCAGCCTCTGCTTTCTTCAGTGATTCCTTCCAAAGGCTTCTCTGAAGCATCAAAAGAAAACAGAGCTGTTCCCCAGAGCGCACTGCAGAGGCAGGATGAAGAGGGGAGAGAGAGGTGAAGAGGGTGAGCCCAGCCCCTTCCCCAATCTTGGGGCCAGGAAAGGTACCAGAATGAGAAGTAGGACCTTGCAAAGAGAGGGGGTGGTGGGTAGGATCCGTGGGAGGGAGGAGGCCAACAGTGCTACACGCAGGGCAAGGCTGGAGACCACTCTTTTGGGGACTCTGAAGCTGAAAGCATTCCTCCCCTCACCTACTCTTTGTGGTGTGGGGGTATCTGTGCCACAGGTGAATGGGCAGAATGTGGTGAAGGTTGGCCACCGGCAGGTGGTGAACATGATCCGCCAAGGGGGCAATACGCTGATGGTCAAGGTGGTGATGGTCACCAGGCACCCAGACATGGATGAGGCTGTCCATAAGAAAGGTACTTATCCATTCATTCGTGTGGCTAGAGCTGGGCACCCCACTGCCACCAGACTCAGATCCTCAGAGGTCCTAATGGACTAATCATCCCCACCACTGGCCTTTCCTTCCCCAAGGCTGCTTGTTTATGACCCTTCTGGGGGAGAAACTGAGGCAGGGAGGGCTCAGCATGCTGGTGGCAGCTATTCTCTGATATCTGGGAGCACTGCAGGGGTTGGAGGGTGGCTCATCAGCCTTCTTTCCACAGTACTGATGCCTGACCCCCACCATCATCTTTTCAGCACCCCAGCAGGCAAAGCGGCTCCCACCCCCAGCCATCTCTCTGCGTTCGAAGTCTATGACCTCAGAGCTGGAGGAGATGGGTGAGTCTGTGGGGCTGCTGGGGCCCAGGCACTGGGGAGGGCAAAGGGCAGAAGGAGACTGAACCAGACCTTGAATTTGTTAGTGTTGTTAGTGACCAGGGGTCCTGTCCTCATACTGTCCCCTAGTCCATGGGTCAGACTCTCTCTGGCCTGCGTGTGTGTCGCTGGGAAGGGGTGTCTGAGAGTCCACGTTCCTCTGTCCTCTTATATTTGTTTCTCTGTCGAGTCTCTCTCTGGGTCTGCAAGTCCCTCCTTCCCGGTCACTGTTTCCTTTCTGGCTTTTCTCCATCTGCCCCACCTCACCCCACCCCCATTCTCTATCACTTCCTCCACTAGCTTCCCCACCCCCACTAACAGAAAGGAAGGCCAGCCCCTCCCCAGACAGGGCCGAGTGGACCTCGGGTGGTCCCGTTTCCCCTGCCAGGGGGCAGATTGGGCAGCTGACCACCCCCACCCTGAGGGAGGAAGGTGTTCCAGAGAGGGGGCCCCTCGCCTCCCCCTGAAGTCCTAACTCTTGGCTCCTCTACTGCCTCTCCCCCGGGCTAGTCTCCCCCTGGAAGAAGAAGAGTGGTGAGTGGGCACAGGACTGGCGGGGGGGGGCCCCGTCCCCATCCCGCCGGCGGACTTGCCCCTCCCCGACCCGGGCCCTTCACTGCCCCACTCGCGCTTGTGCACGCCCGCGGTCGCTGCCGCTGGCCACGCCCACTGGCCGAGCCCGCTCCACCCCGCCCCCGGAGGCGGGGGCGCTCCTGGACTTCATCCGCATCCTTTGCCCACAGAGTACGAGCAGCAGCCTGCGCCGGTGCCCAGCATGGAGAAAAAGCGGACCGTGTATCAGATGGCTCTCAGTAAGATGGCCCAGCCCTGCTCCCCGGGCTGCCCAGGACCCCTGACCCCACGCCCCCTGGGGGTGCCACAGCCTCTCCAGCCCTGTTCCTGCCTGCATACCCTTTGGCCACCTCCGACCTGATCACTTCATACCCCAGCCTTGCCCCAGTTATCAAGTATGAGCTTCCACCTCTGTCCTCAGCCTCCCCCCCCCCCCCCCCCCCCCCCCCCCCCCCCCCCCCCCCCGCCCCGTTCCTTCTGCCTCCCCTCCACCTTCCCTCTCCTTCTGCCTCCCTCCACCTTCCCTCCTGTGCGGATTTGCTGCCCTCACCCCTTTCCTCCGCTGGGTCCTGCCTTCTGGGCTGGAGATTCTGTCTCCACCAGGGCCTTCGGTCCAGGGGGATGGAGGGGGGTACCCTTTCCTGGTTCCGACGACATATTGCATGGGCTCCTGGCAACTCTGTTTCTGTCCAAGGCCAAGGCAAGCTTCATTTCACCGCCTCTTCCCACCTCCCCTTAGACAAACTGGATGAAATTTTGGCAGCAGCTCAGCAGACCATCAGTGCAAGCGAGAGTCCTGGACCTGGTGGCCTTGCGTCGCTGGGCAAACACCGGCCCAAAGGCTTCTTTGCCACCGAGGTAGGCAGCCTGGATGAGGGGGGAGGGGAGCAGAATGAAGAGGAGGCTTGGTGGGTGCACACACCAACCTCTGTCCTTCTCCTTGCATAACCTTCCTGACCCTGCTGTGTTGAATGTCGGCCCTGGAGGGGCACCACACTTCCTGGGCCCCCTCCTTTCTCCCCCTCCAAAGACTCCTTTCCTCTCTGCCCTTCCTCTTCCTGTTCTCCTCCTAAGTCTTGTCCCTCATTTCCTCACTCCCTGCTCCCACTTCTTGTCCATCTCTGTCCCACTTCAAGAGTCTCAGGGAAGGCAGAATGATGTCATGGCTGGTAATCCCTGGCATCAGCCCAGCACATGATAATAGGTGCTCAACAAGTGGGAGTTATTAAAATATTATTTATTATCACTACCTCCACTCTGCCTGCTTTTCCCTAGGTCAAAGGCTGACCTGTAATTGGGTAGTGATCCTATTTTGGACATTACATTTTACATGGATTATCTCATTCATTCCTAGGATCATCCTGTGAGATCCACACAGTCGTTAGCCCTTTTACAGAGGGGAAACTAAGGCTCAGGGAGGGAGGCAGTATTTCAGTCCAGGCAAGTCAGGGAACTGGATCCATGGCCCTCTTCTGGTGGATCTGATGGTCTCTCCCTTGCTGGCTTGTCATTGGCCTGTGCCCCTTCATGGGAACACAGCCACCACCAACCTCCTCCCACCCTCCAGCGTCCCCTCCAGAGATCACACACCGCCCTACTTCTCTGCTCAGGTCGTGTCCTCAGACCCTGCCGTCTGAACCCTTCTTCCCACAGGTCACACCCACCACCCAGTGGCCAACAGGCTGTTTACTTTAAAACTGGATTATTTGGCTTTTGAGGGACATTGGACCCCCTTAGCAGGCTGGCATACTCATCTGAATAATGCTTATAAGCATTAAATAAATTACCTAAGAAAAAGAAAGAAGCCAATTACACTGAAAACACAGTTATCAAAATATTTTTTTTTAAAGATTTTATTTATTTAACAGAGAGAAACACAGCCAGAGAGGGAACACAAGCAGGGGGAGTGAGAGAGGGAGAAGCAGGCTTCCCGCTGAGCAGGGAGCCCCATGTGGGACTCGATCCCGGGTCTCCGGGACCATTACCTGAGCCGAAGGCAGTTGCCCAATTAACTGAGCCACCCAGGCGTCCCTCAAAATATTTTTTAAAGATTTTATTTATTTATTTGACAGAGAGATCACAAATAGGCAGAGAGGCAGGCAGAGAAAGAGGGGAAAGCAGGCCCCCTGCTGAGCAGAGAGCCTGATACAGGCCTCGATCCCAGGACCCTGAGATCATGAGCTGAGCCAGAGGCAGAGGCTTAACCCTCTGAGCCACCCAGGAGCCCCTCAAAATATTTTTTAAAAGCAAAATTTGTGGCACCTGGGTGGCTCAGTTGGTTGAGTGACTGCTTTCAGCTCAGGTCATGATCCTGGAGACCCAAGATCGAGCCCCACATCGGGCTTCCTGCTCAGTGGGAAGCCTGCTTCTCCCTCTCTCAGTTCCTCTGCTTGTATTCCCTCTCTAGCTGTGCTTCTCTCTGTCAAATAAATAAATAAAATCTTAAAAAAAAAAAAAAAACAGAATTCATGGGCACCTGGCTGGCTCAGTCAGTAAGGCATGTGACTCCTGATCTTAGGGTCATGCCTTCGAGCCCCGTGTTGGGCCTAGAGCTCAGTTAAAAATATACACAAAGTAAAAACATAATTTATAATATAGTAATATCGGTGCTTTTTTGTCAAGACGTTAGCCAGCAAGACCTAGTGATGGATCTTAACTCTTTTTTTTTTAAAGATATTTTATTTATTTATTTGACAGAGAGATCACAAGTAGGCAGAGAAGCAGGCAGAGAAAGGAGGAAGCAGGCTCCCCGCTGAGCAGAGAGCCCGTTGCGGGCCTTGATCCCAGGATCCTGAGATCATGACCTGAGCCGAAGGCAGAGGCTTTAACCCACTAAGCTACCCAGGCACCCGTGGATCTTAATTCTTAACTAGTTCTGAGGCACATAAACACAATTTCAAGAGATCTGCAACCACTGTGAAGGGGTATGGAATGATCTATGATTTCTATTGGGGATACAGGCACAGATCTTGCTAAGGCCGGCTTGGTTGGCTGCCTGCATCCTTAATCGAGGAAATGTTGTGTTTTTGTTGGAAGATAATGACAATAAAGTTGTAATTTTTTTTTTTTTTAGTCCAAGTGCATGGCCCCCTTGAAGTCTATCCACAGACCTGCTAAGGGTTAGACCACCTACTTTAGAACACTTCATACATTGACAAGAACCAAATGAAGGCGGCAGATTTTGTACTTGGACTCATAGAATTGCTTTCAGATGTAAAGTGGAGGGTCCTTGGCCAACTTCTCAGGGCTTGGCAGAGTGCCCTGAGCGCGGTAGCCCCTTGCATCTCACCTGTCCTGAGGTTCTCAAGGAATCTGAAATCCCCGAGGCTGTGAGGATCATCTTCTGGGCCCACCTTCCCTGAAGGTCAGTGTAGACTCAGAAGTGCATGGGCAGTCAAGCCAGGCCGACCTGCCTTCAAATTCTGACTTCCTCTGACTCCCTGAGTTACTGGCCCATACTGCCAGATTTCTCGGCATTGTTTCCTGCTGTGTACAATGGGGCTAAAGCCAATCCTGCTGATCCCAGTGAGGTTTGAATGAGATCAACTCCTAGCTCAGCAGGCTCTCAACAGATGGGGAGCCCTCTTAGGCCATAAGACAAACTGGGGGCCCCACAATGACCTGCCAGTGAGCCTTGCATATGCCCCAGAGACCCTACAACAGTATATCATATGCAGCGTCTCCAAGAATAGATAGGGCGAACCCTGTTTTCATTTACCTGACAAAGGGCATCCAGCATGTCAGCCCCTCCCTGGGTACAGGACAGACAAGATCCCAGCCCTCATGGAATTCACCAGCTGAGCTCCAAAGACACCCCTACAGGGGCCCAGCTGCCCCCGTGCCCCTCCTTCCTAGAAATGAGACTCCTAGGCAGTCACCTGAGTTCTTGAATAGCATCTCCCTTCCCTCCAAGCCCTAGAGGGCAGTGGTCATTTTCCCTGTAGGGGTCTCCTTTTTCTTCTGTCTTCCAGGGACTGGCCCTGGGCCTCCCCAAAGCTCCACCTCTCATGCTGGGGGCTCTCTTCACCCCCATCTCTATCGCCACCTTCCCACCAGCTATCCTGACTTCTCCCACTCTAAGTCAACACAGCGGCCCCATCCTGCTGCTTCTGTATCTTCATGGCTCTCTATCTCCCTGTGGTCTTGTTCTCTTCTGTTTCTCATCTTCCCATCTGCTTCAACTCCTCTCCCCTCCTCACTGTCTTGCTTGGAGCCCTGTGCACTAGACCAGAAGGGCTTAAGCAGGTAGTGTGGAGGCCCAGTGCTGTCCCAAAGGCCTCTTCTATCAGGCCTGAGCAACGGTGAATCAGAGTATCAGAGTAACCTATTGTACAAGATGCCACTGTTTGGAAACTTAAAAATTGGGAGATTTCAACCTCCCTGAAAGTCATCCCTCTGCACAAAACCTAATGTGGGGGTGTGGTATTGAGGGACCTGCCCATGCCCTCTCTTCCCCCTGGCCCCTTCCAGGGCCTGTCTCCCTGGCACGCATGCCTCAGCCTCCCCTCAGCCTCCAGTCTGTGCACTGCACTAGGGCACACACTCTGCCCTTGAGGCATCAAGCGCACAAGGGGTCCCGAGGTGGCACCGGAGGAGGACTGGATCTCTGGCTGACTTGCTGGGGAGGAGTCCGCCAGCTGGTGACGTCATGCGCACCCGCGCACTCTGATTGGCTGCCCCCTCTGCGTGGGAGAGGATGCTCCTGGTGGCGGGGGATGGAGGTCCCCCTGTCCCACCTTGAGTCCGTGTGCTTATCAGGCAGGCCGTCCAACGCCTCCTCAGATGTTTTTATGGCTTCTCCATCAGTCTGACATCTCCTCTGCCACTCTGACCTCTTTTACGTCAAGTTAACCCATCATTTGATCCTTCCTCTTCCACTTAGAAGTGTCTTCTGCCAGTGTGCCAATAGGACACCTCCCCTTTCACTCTGCACGCTCTTCAGTCAGAGGCACCCCTGCCCTGTCCCTCGACCCCTCCTCTGTCATTCGGAACCCTCCCCCATCAGTCTGCCCCCTACCCATCCCCACTCCCATGCCTCTACCAAACCCTTCCCTCACCTTCCTTCCCACCTCCCCGTTATCTCCTTGATTGCCCTCCCCAGCCTGGACTCCATATTCAGTGTCCTCTCCAGCCTGTGTCTGTCTTCAGGGGGTCCCTGCACCCTGTTCCTCCCATCTTGTCACGGTGTCCTTCATTCTGCACATATTTACTGAGCACCTGTGATGCGCTGGACCTGTCGCTTGGCTCTGGGAGTAGAGGAGCGAACCAACCAAATCCACCCCCTTAAGAGAATTTACATGTGGGGGCAGGGGTTGGATTTTGCAGAATTGGGTTCTACCATATGTGAAAGACCTACAAATAATAGCGGCTTGAACCAGAAGTGTCTTATATCTCTGTCATGTTAATGAAGTTTGGAGTAGGGAGTCCCAGGCAGGTATGGCAGCTGCCATGGCCATGAAGATCCAGGATCCCTCTCACTTTCTGCTCCACCATCCTAGCCTTCTCTCCAACCATAAGGTCACCACATAGTTCAAGATGGCTGGAGCTCTAGCTGTTCCACCAGCATTCCAGGTAACAGGAACAAGGAAGAGTGCCAAGGCAAAAAGGCAAAAGAGGGCACATTGTTGCTTCTTGAGTTACCTTTGGGATTTCCCTAAAGTAACACACAACACTTGCACTTTTTTTTAATTAAAGATCTTATTTATTTGACAGAGGGAAACACAGCCAGAGAGGGAACACAAGCAGGGCCGG
>PITA01021231.1:0-33489 GCA_004023965.1 Spilogale gracilis | reverse complement strand
TTTTTTTTTTTAAGATTTTTATTTTTTTTGACAGAGAGAAACACAGTCAGAGAGGGAACACAAGCAGGGGGAGTGAGAGAGGGAGAAGCAGGCTTCCTGCTGAGCAGGGAGCCCGATGTGGGACTCGATCCCCGGTCTCCGGGATCGTGACCTGAGCCGAAGGCAGTCGCTTAACCAACTGAGCCACCCAGGTGCCCCAAGATAAGTGTACTCTTAACAGAGTAACCATTTAAAAACACAAAACTCCTTGACTCATTCTCTAGTTAAAATCATTGAATGACTCCCATTGTCCTTGGGATAGAATCTTTACCATGCTTTCTGGCCCCTCCAGTACCAGGCCTTGCTGACATCACAGCTCCCAGCAGGGCTCACTCCCCGCAGCTCTCACACTGGGCTTCTGAACTCCCCACATCTACTCCATTATACCCAGGCCATTGTCCATGCTCCACCCTGTGCCTGGAATGCCATTGCTTCTTCTACCAGGCTCCAGGCTTGGGTCTGAAAGAAGTCTCCCAAGGAGAGGTCTCTCCCGATGCCGGAGGCCAGTTCAGTTTTCCCAGCTCCCACAGACTGCATTCCGGGCAGCATCCTACTTAGGATGGCTTGTTTCAAATTGGTCTTTGTCCTAAAGGCATTTTCTCCAAGAGGAAGGGTCATGCTTTCCCCATTCACTTTCCCCATGTTTAGCATGGTTCTTGGGGGTCCAAGAAGTATGTTTAAAAAAACAAACCAAGTGAATTATTGCATAGGCAGGAGTGGATCCAAGCCTTATAGAGTCTGAAGATCATCCAGTGTTAAAGCCCACTTTAAGAGTAATAATATAAAATTACAAATACAAAATTAGTGAAGTGAAGGTATATTTAAAGCAATAATAAAATCACGACCAACAACTAGGTCTTAGGTGATTCGAGCTCCTTTCTTCTGAGGTCTCTTTAAGCAGTTTTACTAAAAAGTATTATGGGGGCAGCACCTGAGTGGCTCAATCCTTAAGCACCTGCTGGCAGCTCAGGTCATGATCCCGTGGTGCTGGGATCCAGCGTCAGGTTCCCTTCACTGTGTGGAGCCTGCTTCTCTCTCTTCCTCTGCCCCTGCTTAAGTTCCCTGTCTCACTGTATCTCTGTCAAATAAATAAATAAAATCTTAAAAAAAAAAAAAAGGCGTATAGAGAAGGGCTGCCTAATTGTAATCCAGCTTCTGGGCTCCCCTGACCCCACAACACCCTACTCCTGTGAACCCCAGTACTCACAGGGGCACAGAAGCCCCTGCTTTATGTCTGCCTTTGAGTGTGGCCTCAACTAATGAGGCCTGCTGGCTAATGGAAGTGTTCATATCTCATGATGGCTTTCTGGCTCCTTTCATGGAGACCTTTCTTATTTAAATTTTCCTCAATTTGCCGGTGAGGAAACATGGAAATCATATGCCATAGTGTCATTTGCAAAATTGGGAAACTGGAAATTCTCTTCTCACAGATGTCAAGGGTTATCTACTATTAACAAGTTGCTCCTCAACTTTACCCTCCTTCTACCCTGCTCCCCCTTTTTAAAGATTTTATTTTATTTATTTGACAGAGAGAGAGAGAGACAGCGAGAGAGGGGACACAAGCAGGGAGAGTGAGAGAGTGAGAAACAGGCTTCCCACTGAGCAGGGAGCCAGAAGCGGGGCTCCATCCCAGGATCCTGGGATCATGACCTGAGTGGAAGACAGACACTAACTACTGAGCCACCCAGGTCCCCGTCCCCCCCACCTTTTTTAAGGCTTATTTAAGCCCTTTCAATGTACAGGTGCAAGATTGCTTTCTGAACGCGATCTAACATATTTTACAACTTACACAGAAGGATCTGGGTTTTCAACATTTCCCGTGGACAGTGTGTCACAAGGCTGCTGGACTAGTGTCCTGACCCCCAAGGATGTGAAGCTTCCGACTTCCCTGTCTGTCTGCCGGGAGCGTCTCAGCTAGCTCCCCGGGGAACGTCAGGCAAAGGTCAGGCTCTGCACACACAACAACCAAACAGGCCGTGGGGTTCAGAGGAGAACTGGCAATACCCTTATCAAGTCTGCGCTCTGAGGCCTGGCAGCCAAGCAGATCTCCAAGCGGTGCCAGCTCACGGTAGTGAGCATGAGTCAAATTTAAAATTAATGGAGCTATTTATAAAAATAATATCTTGCAATTGTATAACATTTGCAGTTCACAGCATGCTTTTACATACGACGTGCGGGCAGTCTTATGTACTAATACGACCTCCGTGGAATGATTGTGTGTCACTCCCCCTTACCGTTTAAGGCAGCCCTTGGTGAAAGAGACACTATCAATGTTTTACAGAAGACGGAAATGGATTCTGAGGTTCTGAGAGGCTCCAAAAACCTCTTAACCCTACTCAGCTAGTAAGAGAGAACTGTGGTTATGTATCAGAAGTCCAAGCTGCTTCTCACATTGAGATTTACTCGTGTATCATTTCAAAATGTACCAAAATGAAAGACAGATGGGATGAAAGAAATTTTTAATAGAGGTCCAATTTTCATTTGTTGTAGTAATTCGAACATGTAGTCTCGTGCAGGCAGATGAACAGATACACTGACAATGTAAAAACCATAAAGGCAAAAAACCGATTTCCAGAAAAAATTCCAAAGCGAGGAATGAACAGCTGAACTTCATCCATCAAGTCTTTCATTTTAAGCTGCCAACCGTGAGTGTGGAATTGCACTTGGGAAACCAGAGCAGATTTGATACATGTTATATGAAGTTCTAATAAAAGAAATTTTACTCGGGGTATCCTGGAAGGTCTGAAGCTTCCGCTCATTTCAGCAACTAGTTGTTTGTTACCTCGAGTGTTGATATTACCGTTTTGGATAGAATTGCTCACTGTGGTATCAGGAAGAATGATGTGGATGGAGGGCAGCTCCCAACACATGGATCTCTTCCTTGGGATGGCTCCCCTCTCAGTTTCATGATAAGTCCTGCAGTGAAGTGGTATCTCACAGGGCAGAAAAGCTGACATCCAGCTGAAGATTGGCTCGGACAGTCAATTCAGAGACACAGTATGGGAATCTGGGGACTGGTATACCCAATAATGGGACAGTTCTTGCTCCAGAGCTATCTGGTTACTGACCTTTTTCATTTGCAATTGTATCGTGAAAATCAAAGGCGCTATCTTTTCACAGACTCTGAGTTCCTCACTGACTTTTACCTCCATAGTTCCCCTGTGTCCTTGAGATTCACAGCCTCTTGAATGATTGCCTTGTCTCCTTTACCCCTGGTGCTCCTTTCTGAATGCCACCCCCCCTTCTTCTTCCCCTTTCCACGGTGCCCCCAGAGAATTGGAGCTAGTTTTCAGGGATTTTACAAGAGCCCCAGCCCACGGGTAACACAATTCCTTGCCAGTTCATGCCCTCAATAGAACAGAAAACCTTCATTTTTAGCTTTCCAATTTGTGTTTCTCTATATTTTGTAGTAGCAATAACAACAACAACAACAATAATAAAAGTGGGAAAGTCATGGCAATCAGCATGAATGTCAGAGGTTGGCAGAAAGCCTGCATTTGCCTGGGTTGAGGGCCAGTAAGACTGGTGAAGGTGGCAAGCATGGCGCTGCCCTGAATGCTGTGTCATCTGCTTTTAATGGTCTTATCAACAGAGCAAATTAATAAATCATGTGCTGCTAGCACAAGAACCAAGTGCTTCTGTCCGAGCCAGATGATTCCATTGTTTAGCTGAGCTACCGCAGTGAGATTGTAAACATGGCATCAGCTGTCAGTGAGACTTCTGCCGCCCCCGCCCCCCCGTTTTTTAAAAGCAGTTTATTCCAGTTAATTTATAGACCATAAGATTCACTCACTGGAAGTATAAGGTTCAATGACTGTTTACCGAGTTGCAGATTTAGAACCTTCCCAGCACTCCACAGAGATTCCCTCTGTAGTCAAGTTTTGCTCTTAACCCCACCCCTAGGCCACCACGGATCTGTTTCCTGTCTCAATACATCCGTTTTGGCTGGCCATTTTATACACATGGAATCATACAATAGTGGTTTTGTGTCTGACTTCTTTCACCTAACCTAACGTTTTTCTGATTCATCGACATTGTAGCATGTTGCGAAGTATTCTGTTGTATAGAGACATCATATTGTGTGTATTCATTCACCAGTTTATGGACATTTAGATTGTTTGCAGTCTTTGACTCTTTCATAATAACAAATAAGAAGGCTCTCCTAATCTGGACTAAAAATGATGGGGTGGTAAGAGCTTGGGATTTGGAGGCAGGAGTTTCAGGTTGAGTTCTAGCTCTGGTTTTACTACCTTAGTTAACTGTAAGATTGTTTTCCTCACTGCAGATAATTAATGTCTTCTCTGCCCTGTTCCTGCACCAGTCATAAGAATCAAGAACGATGAGGTCTGTGGCATGCTTTGTGAGCTGGAAAACACCAAACAAATGAAAGTCATCTTTCTACAATGTATTAAAATAAGTTTGCTGTTTTTCAAGATTCTGTTCACATTCATAGAACCAATGACTAAACTTTTGATCTATAGGAACTATTACCTGTTTCCTTTTATAGACTTGGTGTTCTCATCATCTTTTCTTCACTAAAGCCTCTTACTTAGAAAGGTTTTTTTTTTTTTTTTTAAGATTTTATTTATTTGACAGAGAGAAGCACAGCCAGAGAGGGAACACAAGCAGAGGGAGTGAGAGAGGGAGAAGCAGGCTTCCTGCTGAGCAGGGAGCCCAATGTGGGACTTGATCCTGGGTCTCCGGGATCATGACCTGAGCCGAAGGCAGTCGCTTAACCAACTGAGCCACCCAGGCGCCCCTTTAGAAAGGTTTTTAATATCATTCCACTTCTCTTAAATTTACTTGCATTTTAAACCTTACTTCTGATTGTCAAGCAAAAGGTTGTGTTTCCTGTTGAAGAGAGGGTTTTCGGATATCCTAGAATCCCTGTAGGAAATCAGGCTCATTAGAGTAGAAGGTCAGATTTGATTAGGGAATCCTCCAAGCCACGATTCAGTATAGCCTCTTGGGTATTTCCAGTGACTATGCAGAGCAGAGGCCTGATGAAAGGTCTGGGGGCAGAACTGAGTCAGGTTGAGGGCCTTGGCATGAGTCAAACCTAAGCAAATGTTACTACCCTCCAGTCAAAGGGGATTAAAGTCTCTTTATTGAAACACTGTTAAGCCAATTGGGATAACTAGATCTTCAGAGGTATTCAGACATTCAGGAATGTAGATTGTTGACCACTGACTTCTACAAAGAATTAAAGAAAAAAATACTTTAAGAAGCCAGTGCTGACCTCACTTCAAACAGAAGGAATCAGATACTAGTATCTCACACTCACTCAATCCTAAGGTAAGTACCGCATTTAGCGCCCGCCATACCTTCTACCTTATTCAACACTATGGGCTGCTTCCAAGGAGTTTTATCTTAAATCTCTTTGGGAGATCTGGGATGGAAGACTTCCAAGGCCAGAGAAATAGCTGTCCCCAGTTTACTGGAATCTCAAGCACAGAATGTGAGTACCCGTCAAGTGCCTCTGATGGCATCATGAGCCAATCTGATATTAGAACTCAGGCGCTCCCAGTGCCCAGATTCAAATTACTAGACTGTCCCCTTCCAAAAACAGCAAATCCCCAGACATCTCTAGCATTCCCTGAGGTTGCAAAACACAGGCCACTGAGGTCAGAGAAGTATTCCTTCTACACATCTTCTCCCCTGAGAAGCCTTTCCTTCTTTTTCGACAATTGATGATCAGGGATTTCCTAGCAAAAGCAGAGATGGGGTGTTAGGTGCGTGGGACAGTCCTCTGCAGTTTTCGTGTTTATAGATGGTAGTGAGATGCCACAGACATCTCTAACATTATTTTTCATGTTTTCACATGCAAGGATGACGATCTGCCGACATATCCTAAGACCAAGGTTCTTGGCTTTTGCCAGTCTGGACCTGGCACCACCACTCTGTAGTAATAACGGTGAGAACTCAAGTTTCACATACGCTCACTCTATGTCAGATCTGGCATTTATATACTCATCCCATGTCTTGTTCAAAATCAAGCAGCTGATAATTGCTGCAGCCTGGTTCAAACTCAGCTCTGTTTGAAGACAAGGCACATATTTTCACCTCCTGCCCTATTCGGCCCTAAAATACCACACTGCAATGCTCTTCGGTATGGATGTAGAATGAACGTGTAGATGTCACATGGATGTGCCGCGTGTGTACGACAGTATGGATATGAGCAGACAGTGTTGCACTTTTGATCCATAAACAACTTGAAGCAGCTGAGAGTTGTTCCTTGTCCTACATAGTTTCTGACTTGGAAGGTGACTTGAAACCAAAATCTGGGTACGAATATGGGGCAAAAGGTCAATGACAAGGCTTAAGCTCTCTGGGTCCATCTTTTTTGTCATTGCCGTGCTGTCTGACCTATACGTAGGGTTTTTCAAATACCTGTGTTGGAGGGATTGTTACCCAGCAACTTTTGCTGGACCACACTGCTCAGCACGCTCCTTCTCCCAGCTTTTGCACTGTCATCCTCTTGCCTGGTCCTGTGACCAGCCGAAATGAGCGAACCCCATTCTTCAGCAGGTACTTGATTTCAATGTGCTTATAAAATTATTTTAAGTTAGAAATGGAAATACTCGGGGCGCCTGGGTGGCTCAGTTGGTTAAGTGACTGCCTTTGGCTCAGGTCATGATCCCGGAGACCCGGGATCGAGTCCCACATCGGGCTCCCTGCTCTGTGGAAAGCCTGCTTCTCCCTCTCTCACTCCCCCTGCTTGTGTTCCCTCTCTGGCTGTGTTTCTCTCTGTCAAAATAAATAAAACCTTTAAAAAAAAAAAAAGAAATGGAAATACTCTTTCAAGATTGCCTCTTGAGAAACTAAAAACATACTCAAATGAGAGGTCAGAGCTGCTTCTTTGCATGTGGGCTGAGACAAAACAAAATCCATAGGGACCAAAAAAGAACTATGTACATCTTGGCATCATGGGGCAATGTCATCAAAACTCTAGCACATCGGTCCCACCGTGGTCCAGTGGGCACCATGGTACCATTTTTGGCTTCTCCTGCAGCTGTTGCCCTCTCCCAGATGAAGCAGCATATTCTGAGAGCAACAGTCCTAATGAGATAGATACCAGTTCCCCTTACCGCCCAGCCCACTCACAAACAAACAAACAAAAAGGTTAGGAAACTTCAAAATATAAGAAAAAGGATCAAATCTGTTTCAGATACAGTGATTGTGTCAGCTTCATAGAAAACATCTCTTTCCTGCTTCACAAGTATCAGAAGACACACTTGCAAAACCGATAAGGTAGGCCAGCAACTGATGTCTTCATGTTCAAATGCTTCATGAATAAACACATAAAATGCATTAAAGAAAAATATCACAGACTAGACTTTATTTAATATCTGAAACACCTTGAATGTACTTACACAAAAATACATTAAAGTGTCATGCTTTGATTTATTTAGTATCTGAAATACCAGATAGCAGACTTACATCTCCAGTATTAGCTTTTATTTACTTATAGCAAACTTACAGATAATGATGCCTTTAGCCTCAGCTAGAACAATAGAGCAATATTATACAGAAAACATTATAGTTTGAATTAAATATATTACAGCTCAATTTTTATAAAAATATGTTCTTTAGGGAACACAGGATGGTAACAGGATATAGCTCTAATTCCACAGGTTTTTTCTTAATGCTTATTTATCTTTTAAAAATAACTGAAGCTAAATACAATTTGAAAAAAACACAAACCAATCAGGTATTACCATTGGAAAAATACAGTAACTCTAAAGATAAAAATAAAAATAAGGAAAATACATTATTAAAATCTAAGAAAACCAAATCTAAAGAATTACATGAGTAAGGTTACATAGCCATGTCTCTCTCTCTCAAATAAATAAAATCTCTAGGAAAAAACAAAAGTTCATTAGAACACTTGTTTACATAGGATGAAAGAAAAAGTTGACCTTCAGATATAAATTGGCCAATTGCATATAGTAGTTACTGAAACAGATGTGGATGACATTTCTCCCAGAGAACATAGCACAAGAAGAAAACAGAGCTTAAGACACATACTAATCGGCTGCCAGGAGAGAAGCACCACAGAAAGAAGCCAGAGACAAGAGCGGTCGGTCCGGGAGGTGAGAGGAGACCCAAGAGAGCAAGGTGTCCGGAAACAAAGGGAAAACCATTTCAAGGAGGGAGCAAACAGCTGTGCCAGATGCTGCAGGACTCAGCTGAAAGGACTAAGAATGCTCATTGAAATTAGCAACAAGGCAGTTTATTAAAGACCTGGAGAAAGGTAGCAGAGGGAGCACAAGAGAAAGGACAGTGTGTATCTGCAGACAGGAAGGAGCTCGGTGTGGGTATAAAAGAAAGGAAAGAGGGACGCCTGGGTGGCTCAGTGGTAAGCTGCTGCTTTCTGCTCAGGTCATGATCCAGAAGTCCCAGATCCAGCCAGCAATGGGCTCCCTGCTCAGCGGGAAGCCTGCTTCTCCCTCTCTCACTCTGCTTCTCTCTGTCCAATAAATAAATAAAATCTTAAAAAAAAAAATAAGAAAGAAAAAGAAAGAAAGGAAAGAGCCAGCAACTGAGGGTTTGAGAAAGTGGTTCTTTGTTTTATAAGTGCAGGAGAGATGGATATTGTAGGAGACCCTTGATGGGGAGAATTTGAAGACTTGTTGAAACTGAAGATAATTAATAGAAATTCACATACAAAATACTGACTGGCTTTAAAAAAATCACAATGTAAAGATCTTTAAAGATGTACAACATGGTGTCCCCATAAGGACACACGATCGTTATAAAATTTGTTAATGGATTTAAATTTAGTTAAGGATGTAAACTGATTCCAAGACATTCTGAGTGAACCCCATTTTAAAATATTTTTAAATCACATTTAAAATATTATCTTTTAAATCATGGCAATTCTAGCTCTTGTCCATAGAGATCATACTCTTTAAATAATATATATCTTTGGATGGTTGGTGGTAGAGGGAGCTTCTTCACTGAGGCTGGCTGGCAGAGTCTCTGCAGTCCCATAAGCCTTCGAATTTTTAGCCGACACAAATGCTTTAATGAGCAAGGGTTCTCTAAAATGTTGGGAAAAATAAGCAATAAAACAAAAACAATATCACCGACTGACCTGTGAGTTACAGACTATTTTAGAATAACATTAATAATGTCATTCTGAAAAACAGGTATTTTTGTACCCATTAGCAACTGGCGATTTTAAGAAAAATTCTAAATGTAATTAAGCATCCCAGACCCCTCCTCCCAAATGCAGTCTCCATGAAGACAAGCATTTAGCTTCTTTCAGTGTCAGGAAGAGCCTGGCTCATAATGGGCGTTCAGCCAGGATATGTTAAATGAATGAATGGAATTGACTTAAGAAAGCAAATGCTCACATCTCCTGTTTATGTTTTAGAATTGAGTATATAAATTGAGTTTTATTTACTTACTTTCTCTCTCATCTACCAATCTTTCTAATGCATTATTATCCAGGAAATGTGAAAGAAATGATTCAATCTTAGGTTTGTTTCCATGTTCAACACCTAAACATTTTATATTTTCTTTTTTTTTTTTACCTACTTTTTTTTTTTTTTTTGGTCCCTGCAAGGCTTTATAAACATAGAATGTATTACTTGTTTCAGGGGAACTGGTCTGTGAATCATCAGTCTTACACAATTCACAACACTCACCATAGCACATAACCTTCCCAAACATTTTATATTTTCAAAGAAAGAAAATCTAATGCTACTTAAATATTTGATATTAGTCTTTATTCTCAAATCTTACTTTATATCTATTACATCACTGATATATTACCCCAGCAGTATGGGCAAGTAAAAAGGCAGCAGAGCACATGGTCTTAGCTATGGGCTTTGGACCACTGGCATGGATTTAAATCCTGGCTCCACCACTTAGCATCTGTGTGACCTTGAACTTTACCTCGGTGATCTCAGTATTCTCACCTGTGAAATGTGGTTAATGATGGGACCCACCTCATAGGGTTGTTTGAAGATCAAATAACTTCATTGATGTGAAGTATTAGAACTTTACACTCAATAATGTGAACTATCACTCAGTTCAGTAATAAAAGACATCATGTTTCCATTGCCTTTGTGATTATAAACAAATGATCTTTACAAATTAAAACAATGTTTTTCAAAAACTATGGAGACAAAATTATTGTTACTCAAATAGTCAAAATAAGCCCATCTTTTCTAAAAAAAAAAATTACATTTTATTTTATTCTTTAACAAATGTATGGTCTTCCGTGTGTCTGGAGGTATCCTGACATCCAGTGGTTAACCCCACTCAGCGTTCTACTGACTTCCACTCCAGTTGCATTAAAGGATGTCTGAAACACTGTAACACCTTCCTGGTCTTCTTCCTTGGGTCGCCTTTTTACAGTCATCAGAATTGGTTATTCTTTTGTAATAAAAACACATGGAGCTATTAGTTACCAATTAGAAGGAAATTCTGTTCTGCCTATGACAGGAAGCACAGTGCTGTTGGAGAGAGTGGTTTGAAGTAAGACAAACGAGGGTTCTAATCTTTGCTTTGCTGTTCTCTAGGTCTGTAACTGTGCGTAATTCACGTCTTTAAGACTTCTGAGTTGTTTTTCCTCTTACAATCTCTAAAATATTTTAACCTTTTTGTTGCAAAATAAAATATAAGGTTAAGTACACACACGTGTAACTTCTTGAGTTACTACTAGTGATTATGAGATGAACATCTTTAATCACCTCCCAGGTTATGAAGAGAAAATTTCCTCAGTGGTCCCAGAATTCCCTCCATAATCCATTGCAGTCTTTCTTCCTTCTTCCCCTGTAAGTTACCACGATTCGGACTTTTATGGTCATGTCTTTATTTTTTATTTATTTTTCTAGTTTGTTTGTTTGTTTTGTTTTGTTTTGTTTTTAAGTAATCTCCATGCCCAACATGGGTCTCTAGTTTACAACCCCAGATTGAGAGTTGCCTGCTCTACTGACTGAGCCAGCCTGAGCCCCAGGTAATCACTTCCTTTAGAGCTTCATCGTCTAAGTGTGCTATTCCTTGTGCTATTGTACTGGCAATATTTTTAAAAAATTTTTGTTAGGACCTTTAAGTCTATGAAACCATGGTGTCTTTTCTCCACCCCCTTGTCTTTCTTTCAATCCATCTTTGAAGAAACAAAAAGCCCTGCAGTCTCCCACAGCCTAGATTTTACTGATTGCCTTTCCGTGGTTGTAGCTCCATGTTTCACTGCCATTTCTATTTCTTGCAAACTGACAGCAGGATCCAGAGACTTGAGCGGTCTCAGGTTTGATCTCTTTGGCAAAACAATAGCTGGTGCTGTGTTCTTTCATCAAGGGCCACGTGATGAGATACTAGGAGCAGCTGGTGCTCCATGATTATGTCCATTTGCTGACTGGGGGCGGCAAAGTGGTGACGTCTATTTATATCATTTCTTTTTCATTTATTATTTGGAATAGTTTTATAAAGAGACACCTTTGCTCATCTACTCTTTGGTTACCTGTGGTACAAATCATATAGCTAAGGCGGAATAAATGCTCAAATATTTTCTTTTATCAATTTTCAAGATAACGAATTGATTTTTCTTATTCTCTAGAGCTGACTGATTTTTAAAATATCATATTTAAGCGTATTTAGTTGGTTTCAATTCACTGAAATAATTATCCTTTGGAAGCTGAATTGTCTGATCTCTGGCCAGTAGGAGTCTCTTCAGGTTGGCTTCTAAATTCTTTTGGCGCGCTCCGGTAGGCTTTGAGAGTTTCTCTGCAACATAGAATGACAGGTATTTCAGGCTCATCTTGCACATTCCTTCTGAGACCTGAAATCATCCTTTCTTTCTTTCTTCTAGGAAATTGTCATTCAAGACCACCGTCTAGGGATGTTCATCGCTATTCAGTTTGCCATTATTTCTAAGCTTTTACTGTACACAGACAGAAAGACTCTCTCTCTCTCTCTCTCTCTCTCTCTCTCTCTCTCTCTCTCTCTCTCCAGGTAAAATAGCTTGTGTTCATACTGATACATCCAATTCAAGTTCAGTACTATAAGATTTTTCTTTAACTTATCACATCTGTATTTCCTTTCTTCCACACTGACAATCCTTTGTATTTTTAAGGATACAAAGAATAATTGAGTTAGAATATCCCATAATCACTCACTCACTGAATGCATTTCTCATTCTCAGATAATATTAATATGATGCCACCACCATATAATTTGGTATCTTTGAAAAATGTTTTTATGTGTGTTCTCCCCATTTTAAAATAGTTGTGTCATATCTACATTATCTGAACACGCAACCCTACATATTATATCTCCTTCCTTTTGGCTCACACTTGGTCTTGGTGTTCTGTCCATTGCTCAGTACTAAGCCTCATGTCATTACTTCTCCAGTTATTTTGGGTTGTCTGAAGCTCATTTCCTAGGGGATTCCTCAGAAGGTGTGCAGAGGAACAATATTACCTGAGAGAATTTGATTTTTCTCCCTCAGAAGTTAGTTGTTCTTTTTGCCTAGATGACCAAAAGACATAGTAATTTGTAATTTGTAGTTTTGTCTCTTCTTTTTATTACAGATTTTTTTTTGTAATATAGGTTTTTGTATTTATTTTATTCCTTCAATTTGGTTTTCCTTTTTAAGGAATCCTAGTGTTCATTTCTTCACTCTTTATTGCCCATCTTCAATATCTGTCACTGTCTTTCAAATCCTTTGATCTATTCCTTCATTTCTATTTTATTTAAATGTTTTTCTTCCATTTCAGCTGCTATTTCTCTGAAGGTATCATCTATTGCATTATTAGTGCTTGCTTTCATTCTAGTTCAGTCTTTAATTTTGAAATTATTATTTTCTTTTTATTTCTAATTCTTCTCAGTTCTGTTACCTCACTTCTGAATTTTTGTAATTCTGAACTTGTGTTTTTTCATACCGTGGATCATCTTCCTTATGCCGTTTAGCTTGTTTTGAAATGAAGTTTTTAGTTTTCACCTATCCTAAGGGTATACTTTTCTGGTATGCTTTCTGGTCTATAGGGATATCATTCTGTTCCTCTTTTTATATTTTCTTGTAATAAATTTATATGAGAGTTGACTATGATAATTTTCTGTTGCTCATTTCGATGTGACGTTTGTTGTCCTGAAGTTTTAGAAGGATGCTTGGTCCAAGAGAGCTCTTCTGACTTTAGAGGACTCCCTATTCTCTTATCTTCTTGTAATGATCCAAAATAATGGCTTGCTGCCTGAGGTTTCCTTATTCTGTTTGCTGCCTCTCCTTTTATGTGAACTTTCTTATGACTCTGTCCTTTGATTTTGATTTTATTCCCAATGCAGGCCATGGTTCAAAAAGGGAGTCTTGACAGGTAAGTTTCAAGATTTTATGGAGTCCAGGAGCATCTGGCTGGCTCAGTCAGTAGCGCACGTAACTCTTGATCTTGGGACCATACGTTCAAGCACCACCGTGGGCATAGAGCTTAGTTAATAAAAAATAAAAGGTTGGTTCCCAAACATTAGTGAGCTTCAGAATCATTTAACATCTTAAAAAAAAAAAGATTTACAGGGCCTGGGTTGTTTTGTAATTGCCTTTAGACTTAATTTTGTATTTATAACATGGTTCATTTTTATGATATAACTAAACTTTAAACTAGAGATTACAAAATGGCCTCCTATGAGACAAACTTTTGATAAGAATCTGTCAATAAACACCTGAGAGAGAGCATATCAAAAAGGATAACTCTAATTCATTCCATTCACTCATTTACTCAGTATTTATTATTTTCTACCCAGTAAGTATCATGCAAAGCCTTGAGAATACAAAAATAAATAAAATAGATGCCTGTTCACATGGAGATTATAGTCAATGTATCTTATTATAGGAGTTATTTTTTTAAAAATGAGTTCTAGCTGAAATATTAGTATAGTTATAGTAGTACTCATTACACAAGAGTTGGAAAGTATCAAGAAAAGCAAAAAATTAGTATCTTCTATCAGAGTGAGTATTATGGATGATTTAAAAACCCAGATAATTCTGAAAATGAAGTAGCACTGAAAAAATATCAATGATGACATTAATAGACTTCACTTACATATATTCTTTGGGAAAAAAATTCATAGGCATAACTTTTTTTCTTTTTTTACCTAGTATTTGACGGATTTCTGGCCATTCTCTCTGTACTTCTAGTGCAGACTTCAGTTTAGCGCACAGAGGAATATAATCCATGTAATCGATTAACACACGAATAACACTGCCTACCAAATGCTTCATCCAAGGAACTGTAATGAACTCACAGAACTGAGAGAATTATAAAATTTAATTTAGTAATACATTTAATAGACTATGTACATAAGCACTCAATTTTGTTATTAAAAATTACTTTGTCTTTTTACAGAAAATAAAGTGCCCTCCTTGTAATGAACAAAGAAAAATAAACTGCTTGTGTCCGTGTAACTATTAGCCCTGAAACTCTCCACATGACTGCAGTGATTGCAATCAACAGAACATGGAAGAATCATGTTTTCTTCCCATCATTCTTCTTTCCATGTTTCCACCCCCAATACCCACCAACTAGGCACAAATTATTAATTGCATACATTTTCACATACTTGCACATTTGTTTTCCAATCCCAGAAAAAGAAATGATCTTGTTTGCCTAGTTTTGTGCTTTATCCCCATATTATTGCCAACCCAAATTCAAGAATAAAAAAAATGTGTTGATTTTTCTTTTCTTGTAACATCCCTAAATGAACAAACGTTAGGATGCTGACCCAACAGGAAGAAGAAAAGGCTGTAACTCACCGGGTTATCTTTTATTACACAGGATGTCCAACCAGGTAGTACCTCCTCTTCTATCTCTGACCACACAAATGAGTTTCCAAAGATGTCCCCATGCATGCACTCAAAGCACATCTCCACCTGATAGCCATTATTCAGCAATAGGCGCAGCATTACCTCGTCGTTTAGGGCATACTGAATGGCACTGGGGAAACGGGTGTCGTTCACGTGCATAAAGTAACAGTTGACGTTAGCTCCGTGGGAGAGAAGCAACCGGACAATTTCATGGTTATTGGCCCTCACTGCCACAAGCAGACAGTTGAGGGGGTCTAGGTTTGGGTCTGCACCTGCAGCCAGCAGGACTTCGGTGCACTGGATGTCATTGTTAGAAACGGCAAAATACAGCGCCGTCTTCCGCTCGTCGTCATAGCTCCCGGAAATGTGGTCTGCGAGCGGGGTATTGACGTCAAAGCCATTTTCAATAAGCAGTTCGAGGCACTGCACATTTTGTCCATCCGCTGCTGAATGAATTGGTGTTAGCCCACTTTTCTGGATTGCATTTCTGGATGTCACTGGGATAAGATACTTCAGAGCACTAAAGGAAAAAAAAAGTAAAATAGCCACATGGCATGAAGAAAATGACAGAAATAAACCAGCGTCCTCTAGACAAGTGAATGCAGTTTGTTTACTTTTATTTTCTCTAGTTAATCTCATACAAAAACATGTAACGTTTAACCTTTGTCTATTTGGCTCATGACTTAGTTTAGTATAATTTAGTTTTGTTTTTGGTGTCCCATTCTAAATATTCCTGGGGAACATGCTGGCTGTCCTACGTTTCATCCTAGAATTGTGGTTCCTCAGGAACCCTCCCCATCTTCCGATTCTTCCTGGAACAACATAATGCTTATAAACAACCAAAGCTATGTAATGGGGAAAAAATACAAAAGAAAGATAGGTGCATCTGATGCCATAGAACGCTTCATAATCTTGACCATGAGAATCATGGAGTCACAGGAAGTGACCTTGGACATTGCTCAGTCCAACCCCTCATTGAACAGAAGGACAACAGGAAGTCTGCAGAGGTGAGATGGTTTGTTCAAGTTCACACAATCGGATGTGGAGCCAGGCCAACAGTTTAGGTCTTTCGAATTCTCATTCCTTACTTCTACTGCTTCCTGAGTAGTCCACGCTTCAGTAGTGGCCCCGCACATCCTGCCAGCTTCCATATAACTTGCAATTGAGTTATCAGCCACAAAAAAGAGTCTTTATTATTCCATCAGTCTATACCAGTCCGAGGGGGAAAACTAACCACAACTTCTCTTTCTCAGAACGTGTGATAAACGGTTGTGAATTTCACACTTGACTGAACAACTAGACCTGCGTGGGAGCCACAGGCAAGGATAACTTGATCCCTTGTGCCTAATTCAGAGCTATCATGTGTGAATTTATGAACGCTGGCAGTAAATCCAGGTAAACTTTAACAGCATGTCACTGAGTGTCAATGATGTGTCATTGGCCACTTAACATAGCCAATGTGGCCACTGAAAGCGGTAAAGCCTAATGATTTCAAAGTTTTTGAACTTATAAAATATATTTAATTGCCCCAAAGCATCCTCTTGTGGTAGGTAGTTGAATATAGTGATTATAGACTTCTGTTGATGTGTTGATTGTGGCATATGTTGTGATCTTTAAAAACCTATCCAACCTTTTTTTTTGGAATAAAGAAATCTGAACTTAAAATGCAACTTTTCTATTTAAGGACAAATTTGACATTGTATCATAATATCTGTAGGTATTAGTAAAAATCAGAGTGATACTGGCAATATTGTCACAAATACCTTTGCCAAAGGCAGAAGTTTCAGAAATCCTGTAGCTTTTTGTTACAAACACATTGAAAAAACAAACAAAACCGGCATATTGGGGTGGTTTGTGCAGAATGCTCAGTTATAATTCACTTCCTTCTAGAAGAAAACTTTTTTATTACAAAAGTAGTTTGAGTTCAATATGGAAATTTCATGAAGTATGTGAAAATAAAAAGAAAAGGAAAAAAATTAAACAAATGTTTCCATTTGTCTTTTTCTTTTCAGATTTTGGGAGTATTATATAGATGGACTTGAGATTCTACTGTATATATAATTTTGGATTTTTCAACTGAAAATGATCATCTTCTGATTTATTACTCACAGATAGTGTCCCTCGTAGGCAGCTCGGTGTATTGGAAGATGCCCTGCTCTGTTGGGTACATTTCCACTTCCTCCATACTCCAGCAGGAGGGAGATGCAGTCGGGATTGCCCCCTCCTGCTGCCTCGAACAACACTGACGCCCCATCATCCGCCAACGCAAACACGTCGCCCCCTGGCAATATAAACCATACGGCATGGTGATAACTGGAGTTACTGTGAAATTGTCAGGATAGGTCCCTTAAAAATAATCTGTTTTCTCCTTTCTGGCTAGCAGTTAAAAGTATAGGACTAAGGGGCGCCTGGGTGGTTGAGTCGTTAAGTGTCTGCCTTTGGCTCAGGTCATGATCCCAGTCCCAGGATCGAGCCCTGCATGGGGCTTCCTGCTGGGTTGGAAGCCTGCTTCTCTTGTTTCTCCCTCTCTCACTCCGCCTGCTTGTGTTCCCTCTTTAGCTGTGTATCTCTCTGTCAAATAAATAAAATCTTTTTAAGAAAAAAAACAGTATGGGATAAAGAACATCTGTGTTCTCAGTATTTTCAATAAACAATTACGTGTGCATGTTTTGTTTCATTAGAGAATCTTTGCATCACAACAATGTCTGAGAAATCAACAAGTCAGTTTACATTGTAGACCAATGCTCCCAGGGAAAAGGGTAGCTAGCTTTTTAATTAAAAGACAATGTTAACACTCTACTTTGTTTCAACAACTGCCCTCTAGGTGCTGTGTGTGACCCAGCAGAAGGTCCTAGAGTGAGTAAATAAGACCACCTGAGGAAGTTCAGATGGGAAATGAAACAAAATATCGTCAAAGAACACAAAACGTGTGACATTCAAGTGACATCAGGACTAGGAGTCATCATGGAGAAGGAGGTCTGTGTTTGAATTCTGAGTCTAATACCAACTGGGCAAGCCCGAGCAAGCTGCTTCTGTGAATGTCCATCCCTTGTCTGCAAATTAGAGTGATGCTGTTTATTTCGTAGGGCTCAGATGACAGTTAAATGAGGTTGCCCAGTGGGAGGCTGCAAAAATGTTAGTCTTTTCTCCAGAGAGGATCCTTGAGGGAGCATACGGTCCTAGCCTCTATTTACACACAGGGAAACTGAGGACCAGAAGTTTTAGCAAGGGTAGGGTGGGACCATAAGGAGGTGGTAGAAGCCAGTTTAAGAATTTGGTCTCTTAATTCTTGGTTCTGCCCTTGTAGGGCTCAAAGGAGGGCAACGTCACAACCTGTTGGGAGAAGCGAGAAAGACTTTACAGGGGGAGGTGTCTCAAGAGAGTGAGTTATGTTGAGAATATTCCAGATGAGGGAAAGGGCCTGGCACAAGGCCAGACAGAAGGAATGCAGGTATATTCCAGAATCCTGCTGGTGTCCCGCAGCTGGAGTACAGGACACATGTTGGGCATAGTGAGGGACAGAGGGGGAAAACAACTGGGGATGATGAGTCCTGTGCGTGACTCCGAGGCAGTGGGAGCTGCTGACAGTTTTCTGAGCACACCCTTGCAGTTGTCCTTCCGGGAGAACAGTGGAGTGGAGGCAGGTCCTATGGATTCTCTGATGGGGAGCCCGGAAATGGGCAGCACGGGGAGGAAACGACTGCCCTGGTCCAGCGAAGAGGTGAGGTGCCTGCCCGGGCGTGCAAACCAGTGGGCTGTCACAGTGCCAGCAGGTGGGAGAGACACCGTGGGACTCGGCAATTGACTGGGCTGGGAAAGGAAGGCGATGGGGGACACAGAAGTAAATCTAGGCATTCAGTCTTGCTTGAGAGTCATTATTATGCCAAAAGCGTGAAAGAAGAGGAATTCTGCTTTGGGGAAGCTAAGTGTGGGCGCTGGCGGGCAGTGTCTGTGAGGCCGGGCCGCCACCAGGGCTGGCCGCGCACAGTGGCAGGTCCGGACGCAGAGGGTGTGACGGACTCACCGAAGAGGGGGCTTTCCAGGGGGCTCGGGAGAGCTGGGTACCAAACCCTGCGGCCCAGTTACACGCAGGAGAGGAAGGGCAGCCAAGGGGGGATGGAGAAAAGGAAATCGAGAGACAGGAGAGTCGTCACGTGCGATTCCTTTTCCCGTACCTCTGTGGATGAGGAGCTCCAGCACATCGCAGTGACCGTGCTGGGCAGCGACGCCCAGCGGCGTGACGCCGAAGCCGTCTCTCAGGTGGACGCTGGCTCCGTGCTTCAGCAGCAGAGCCACCAGGTCGTCGCGGCCGTGTCTGGCCGCCTCGTGCATGGCCGACCATCGCTTGGCGCAGGGCTGGTCAAGGCTGCTGTTGTGTTTCAGCAGAGTGAGCACCAGGTCGTAGGAGCCCCTTTTCACCGCTGGAAGGGGATTTTAAAAGGGAACATGGACAGTAGGTGTATGAACCTGGATCCTTCAGATGGTGTGAAAAGAGTTATGGAACTTAATATGAAAATACATCTTCACTATTCCCTTTTCCTCTGCAGGAGGATATTGTAGCTTTCATTCCCTTCTATTTCTCCTACCCAACATGATGTTGCCTTCTCTTCAAGGCCCTGGCCTAAGGTGAGGTAAGAGTTTCATGGAATATAGGGCACTTTCCTAAAATAGGATGTTGTGTACACGCTTTCTAAACTTTAGAAAATGAAAATAAATGGAATAAAAATAGTCTCCATTATTGGGTTGAATAAATTAAATGTATGGAAATGTTCAGTGTATACAGAGCTCAATAAATTATAACTGCTATTATTAATCTAATTTCATCACTTTTAGGATTCTGAGGGAACTGTGTAAATAATGTTTATTAAGCCCCCTCCCTACCCCCCACAGAAAGATTTTTTTCATTTTCCTTCACCAAACAAAGCATTCAGTATTAAACGAACTTCTCTTTCCTGTGATCTTAATGGGAGGTTAGCAATGAGAATGGTTTTAGGTTTTTTGGAGAGCAAGAGAGAGTGAGAGAGAGTGCAGGAGCAGGGGGAGACTCCTAAGCACACCCGGTGCCCAGCGATAGCCCCAGGCAGGGCTCAATCTCACAACCCTGAGCCAAAATCAAGAACCGGTGGCTTAACCGACTGAGCCACCCAGGCGTCCCAGCAATGGGAATGTTAGGAATCTAGATAGGTCTGTTGTAAACAGGTGAACCACATGAAGCTAATGTACTACAGTGTAAGAGATCTACTAGATCAGATGTCCCTCTCCCCCTCTGCTGTTTCTAAGAGATAAAATTACAGCTAAAAGCACGTCCACCTGCCTTCTTTGAGTGATTAAGAGATTGTCCCGGTTTCAATAACAATAATTCTAGAAGATATGATGTCTTTTTCTCTTATCAATAAGCAAAACCATTTTTTTAAAGATTTAGTTTAGAGAGCATGCGCGTGCACACACGCATGTGCACAAGTGAGGGAGGGGTCCGGGGGGGCCAGAGTGAGAGACTCTTCAAGCAGACTCCCCACTGATGCAGGGCTCAGTCCCACGAATGTGAGATAAGGAATGAGCTGCTGAGCTGAAACCACCCGTCCACTGACTGAGCTGCCCAGGCGTCCCAGTAAGTAAAATCTTACTAAGAAACAGAGAAGGACTCCCTACTAATGGAGGTAAATCCGGTTTCGTTCATTCAGTCTTTCCTTCACTCAGTTCATGTACTCTAGCTTTCGGAAAGACACTGTGTCTTACACTGTGGACAATAGGACAAGATGGACTTGGTTCTCACTCGTGGAATGTGTAGTCTAGGGAAGAAGCCTGTAGCATCTTCTATTTGAAGAGACTGAGAGCCCAGGTTTTTGCTGGGAAAGGCAGAAGGAGATGGGGGGCCACATAGAACATCCTGGGGAGCAAGGGGTCAGAAAACAGAAAGCATCAAAGGCCAAGGCGAGGGAAAGGGTTCCCACAGGAGGACGAAGAAGAACTCTGCCTACTTCGTTTGGAGGCAGGCAAGCCATCATTGTGATGAGATTTCAGTTTTTCTCCTGCTCACTAAGTAGAGTCTGCCTTCCTCTAAATTGCCCACCTGCCACTGGCAGCTCTAATTATAGTGAATGACCTCATCCTAGCTGGTGTCATTGCAGAGAAAAACATCAATAAATGAAATGAACTAAGAGATATGTGTCCTCATCTATCTTCTTGCTCCTGTTGCATTTTTTTTCTAGAAAAAAATGAATTAAAATAATGAATCTCTTCCATCATGATCTATTTTCCTTTGGTTGATTCAGAAAACATGTTGACTAGAGATATTAGTCTTTCATCATGAAAATAGTATCACATATGAGCCACAAATTAAAATAATTTTTAAAATAAAACTTACGTGCCATTTAACTGTTTTGGAACTGTGGATATATTTACCTCCTATAGAAATAATAATGCAAATCATGGGGAATCCCTCCCAACCTAAGCCATGAAGCCATTCTTAATCAGTAAATGGCTGAAATAATGAAAACTAATAAGGCACAGTCACAGTATTTGTGTAACATAACCAAGTAAAATAAAACATACATAACTTACATAGTAAAAATAAAAATAAATACATATCTACATATCTTCGACAATAACACATAAAGAAAACCAAACTTCAGTTGAAGCATTAGGGAATTTCGAGTCTTTTGCATAGAGTATAGGCACTTTGAACACTTTATAGTTTGCTGGCAGTTTTCCTTTTTATTGTAAATTTTTGTCATTTTCTTTCTTTTTCTGGATATATGTTTTGCTCCTGTAGTTGTCTTATTAACAGCACTGATTTATCTTGTGGCTCATAAGACATACAAGTAGAGAAGAGACATTTTTCTGAGGTCTCTGGACAAGGATTGGCAGATTGAAAGAGGAGATGGAAGGAAGAGGATATATGTTGATCTGTGAGAAAGAAAACATCTAAAGAAAATTACCTGCGCTGTAAATTGCATAAGGTTGTGGGACAATGGAGGGCAGTGGCACTGAGATGTGCTCCCTGGTTCCCTGGGCTTCCTTTATCCCCCAAGTCCCAGTGGCCAGGACAATCCTGAATTGGAGAACGATGACACTAACTTTGGAGGGTGGGCAGAGAGGGAATCTGAGTGCAAAATACCCTTAATAAGTGTCAGATGATCACAAATTAGATAGGTAGCAGTCAGCAAGTAACTGTGTGATAACTGTAGTACATCAAAGAACTACCAGGAAGGGCCAGATGGCTGATGGGGAAGAAGAGCCCTGGAGGGACCCAAAGCAATACTTGTTTGGCCATCTAAGGACATTCTATAATAAAGACAAAGATGATGGCATTGGGCTAAGAAAAATAAAAATGACATCACACAGAAAAATCCAAAGAATGGTGTATCTTTCTCTTATCTCTCCTTTTATAAGTTAATGGACTGTAAATAACAAATTTCATAGTAGCCTATAGAGTCAAGAAGAAAACTGGGAAAGTGCCATTGATGATCCATTTATCCAGAGAACCTAACAATACTTCACACAGGCTCCACAGAGAAGGTCCTGGAGAAGGTAACCCGAGAAAAACTCCGTTCTCCAGATACATGGGTAATGGAGATATAAGTGAACACCTTCAGAAAATTTCCTTCATGAGGTTTTTATCTTCTCCTGATATTACAATTTAGCTTTTAAAAAATATTCTTTCCAGATGTTGATTCTATTTTGGCTCTGATAACTCAGTGACCGACTTCCTTTCCCACACTTCAGAGGTTGCAAGAGTAGAGAAACAAGCATTTACCACTTTGAAATGCATGTAAATGCTTAACGCTCTGTTGCAAGCATTAAAGAAAAACAGAAGCAAGTAAAGCAAAAAGAAATCAAATGAGTGATAATCATGAATTAGTTGTCCCTTAAGTAAGTGAATTAAGAATAGCAAGGAGAAAATAATTCTATATTTGCAATGTGAGATAGTACATAAATTCTAAAAGAGTGTGTGTGTGTGTGTGTGTGTGTGTGTGTGTGTGTTTGCAGAAATCAAGTAGCTATAGATAGCTATAGAACTATCTCGAGAAACAGCACATATGTGGATATCATTGCAAATACCCCCGGTATATGCTTTTAAAAATAATACAGATCCCATTAATAGAGGTGATGAAATCATAGAAACTGCTCAGAATAAGAGTTCTGGTTTACTTACAGGACGCCCAACATCACTGTGACAAATTCCAAAGTGACAGGAAATGTTATCTCTGGTCATTTGTAGTTAATTAATCTCATATCACTTTTGCAAAGCAGACTTGCCAATTTTTACTGGTCAACAAAAATTGCAGGATACACTGAGAAGAAACTGATAAATGATACCTTTAGGTTTGCCATCATTCCTTGTGTCATAGGTGTGACCCCCACACTGTAGGTGCCCAGTGCTGTATATGTATGATCAGAATGCTGGCACCTCATTGTTCTGATGTGAACCTGGTATCTCTCTTTTGAACCCCCTTTTTGCCTCTTTCTTCTGGCTATGTACTGCACATGCAAGCCTGCCTACAACCGGACCCTACCTAGAGAATATTCCTTTAGTACTGGCACTTCTGGTCTCACAAAGCTCTGAGGTCAGATCCCTACTCACTAGTTGGTGCTGAAGGATCTTTCACATTTGACCTCTTTGTGGGATTAAAATGCCAGAATCATGGGGCAGATGAGATGTGTGTTAGGGGAGGAGCTCAGGGAATAGAAGGAAATGAGGCCACATAACTTCAATACATAGTGGTTTCCAATACATACTTAAATATTTCTTTGTCTCAAACTATAAAAGTTCTAGAAAGAAAAGATTGTTTACCAATCAGAAGGGGTGTCTCTCCTTTGTCATTTTTGGTGTTTGGCCACACTCCCTTTTCTAGTAAAGTTCTTACATTTTCCACCAGACCAGCTTTGACTGCCAAAGTCAAGGGTGTTTCTCCATCAGAGGTCTTGAACTCCCAGAGTGTCTGGTAGGATGCTGAGATGTGAAAATATTGCACAAAGTTAAAAATCTTTAAGGATATCACAGAGATCAGAATAATCCAACATTATGTACTTTAGATTGAACAAAGTCAATTGATGAAAATGAAATATTAAAAAACATGATTAAACTTTATCAATTGATAGAGAGTATAAGTAGATGACCATGGACTTGACAGCTAGAAAACCAAAATCTATGTTTCAAGGGGTTGGTTTCCTTTTCAATGGATTGCAAGTTCTTATTTTTTGAGAAATTGTAACATAACTCCTCAGTCCTTTGTATCGTTATTTAAATTGCACCTAAAATTGGTTTTTGTCAAATGAAATCTGTGAATGTGGGAAAAAGAATGTATTTGAATACTGTCAGAATATGTTAGAAAATATCATGCTTAGCATCACCTTCCATATCTATTTGTCTATCTGCTTAGCTGTTTTTTTTCCTGGCTGGCTGGCTGGATACTTAATTATCAAGTAGCTATGATTGTCTCCTAGAGCATAGAATGAGGGAACAACATTGAAGGTTATTGAAAGATAGGGTACTCACAGGACATTTTAAAAGTTGCCAAGATGTGACAAATATTGTGTTAGAACATCAGGATTATCAAAATTATTATTAATGCTTAACTCTGGGTCAATTTAACATATTTACTAATGTTTATATCATGAAGAAATGTAATATAAGCACAAAATATTGTAAATATACTTGTACAATAGCAATCTTTTGGATCTTTTTGCTAACTCAAAAGATATTTCAAGATGAAAAAAACTGACTCCCAAAAGCAAAAATCTTCATATTCAAATCAATTAATTCATATATATATATATATGCATATATATATATATATAAATTTTTACTTTTAGGTTGTAACCATATTTTTGAGCCAACTTCTGTCACATTCGTAGAAGGATGCAAAAGGTCAACCCTGATGAACCCCACAAAATGTGCTAATTCTTTTTTTTTTTTTTTAGAGAGAGCTCATGAGTGCAGGAGTGAGGGAAGGGCTAAGGGAGAGGGAGAGAGGAATCTTAAGCACACTCCACACCCAGTGCAGAGCCCGACATGGGGCTCAATCTCACAACCCTGAGATCACGACAAGCCAAAATCAAGAGTCCAATGCTTAACTGACCTAACTACCCAGGCGCCCCCCAAAATGTGCTAATTTTAATACTCTGAGTTTTAAAACATGGCAATTCTCTTTTCCATATTCCAACTAATCTTTTTTCTGCTTTTTCTTTTTGCTTGTTATATTTGCTGGGAACACTCAAAACTTCTACATTTTTGCTTCAGTTTGGTCAAAGGGATTTTATATTCTCTTACCATCCAGAACAACTTCAAGTATTTGTTGAATGGGTTGGACAACAGCCTCGTGCAATGGAAACCATCCTTTTTCATCAGCTTCATCCAATGCATATTTATATTTCACATATTCCTGGAGCTCAAGAATGTGGCCTAAATTAAACACATGGGCTGGTAACACATCTCTCTCTCAGTGAAGTGAAACCTCCCACTTGTCCCATTGTAGGTGATATACCCATTTACCTTGTTTTATGGCTTCCACAAGTTTTCTGTTTTGATTACTTAATGGTGCAAACCTACCAGAGAAAGAAAAATAAGCCATATTTATCCAAGTGGTATACTTCAAAAAACCCAAACACTTAACTTATATTGAGCTTCTGTACATAATTTTAATAATCAAGCTCTATAGGAAATGCACACAACTACTTTTATCTACTTTAAAAATGTAAATGTCTAAGAATCAGACATAGTATATTTATGATACACTAGACATAGGCACCTTAATGCACATGACAGAATTCAAGATCATAACACCATCTCTGAAATTAGTTCTAAGCAATGAAAATGGAGTAAACAATTGTAGTCTGAGTCAGAAGAGCTGGGTTCAGGTTTCATGATTTTCTGATCCTGGGGAGGCCAGTTGGCCTCTCTGGGTGGTGATTTCTTCACTTCTAAAATGATAGGATTAAATAGATCTCTAAGGCTTCTCCCAATTTTAAAAACTCTATGCTCAAAAAAGTTTATTGCTTTAAACTTAATAATTGCTTATTTGGGAGCTTATGATCCACACTGATGTTAGAGTCTTTAATCAACTGCTTTACAAGTGAAAACAGGCTCAGCATTTACCGAACAAGAGCCTGGTCATTGGCCCAACAGGTCAGGATTTCAACCCTCACAGCAAAAATCTGTGGTGTGTGTGTTTATTCAAAGGAAACAAGGTATTTTATAACAAATTGATTCAACTCTATTAAGCAGAAACATCTGCTGGCATTCTAGGGTGTGAAAGCCTTCTTAGGAACTCTGTCGGAGGTAAGGGAAAAATTAAAGAGACCAGATTTAAAGGTGCTATGTCCATTAAGAAACTCAAAAGCAATAGTTTTATAGCACAGGATCTATTCAAAAGTACTACTAAACTTCAGAACACTAAAATAGAATGTAAACTAATGTTTGTTTTTGTTAGGAGTGTAATGTGTGTTGTTCAAGACAGAAATCTACTTTTCAGTTTCAGACTCTATAATTCCTGATAACATAAAACATCAGTTTTTTGTCTGTTAACTCATCTCATTTTGATAGCAGATAATTAAGTAGGCTGTGGTTTACATAGTACTTATTTTTAATAAAAGCCCTCAACTCCCATTCTTTGGGGCTAAACTTAGGGGCTAATCCACATTATTTTTCATACTTTGAAGATCCAAAAATGAAATATGTTACTTATAAAAGTTGTCTGAGTCAGGAGCAGAAGGGGCTTTAAAATATTCAGAGCAGGGCACCTGGGTGGCTTAGTTGGTTAAGTGACTGCCTTCGGCTTAGGTCATGTTCCCAGAGACGAGGGATCGAGTCCCACATCGGGCTTCCTGCTCGGCAGGAAGCCTGCTTCTCCCTCTCTCACTCCCCCTGCTTGTGTTCCCTGTCTCGCTGTGTTTCTCTCTGTCAAATAAATAAAATCTTTAAAAATAAAATAAAATAAAATATTCAGAGCAGACCTCTGTATACTTATCCGTATTTTAGTTGTATAAGCCATACTTGCAAATTTGTTCAAATTACTTATTGTCCTTTTTGATTCTATATGAATTTTTAAAAAATAGGCAATCCTATACAACCAAATTCAACTACGAAGTTTCCATTTAGGTTATCTCCATCTTCCACAAAAGGTGGGGGTTTGTGGAAGATCATATTGCTGAAATCTATGCACAACGGCCCTTGCAAAGCCATTGGATTCCCTACCAGGAAAGAAGAGTAAGCATTTCCCTAGAGGAAGAGCCAGGAAGTGTCCTTTATTTTATCTGACAACAAAATGAATGACACAGAGAAATTTTGTTGAGGACTGTCAACTTGAATGTTACCTTTCAGAATAAAATACAGACTTGTTGGCTTCAATGCCTTCTTGGATACTGAGCTGGATATCATAACTTGTAAGATGGTCTTCATCGGGGTCATCATTAGTATCCATGACTGGATAGAATTTTTGAAAGAGGCAGTTTCTTATTATCAGCAAATGACACGGTACATACAGTTAATGTGAACAATACAAAATGACAAACTAAAATGCATTCATCTTTCCCCATTGAGCAAACATCAATGCAGTGAACTTTTTAATCCGTATTATATATGAAACCCACCCTAACTTTTGAAAACTTTAATTATCTGCCCTTTAAGTGTCTGTGTTTTCTAATTTGGGGCTTTTTTTTTTTTTGCATTAATGATTGCAGTTAGGCTCATAAGAACTTATTTTCCCATGCTTCTGACTTACATTAATTTCAGGCCACCAGTTTTCTGACGACACTGCTCTACAGAGCACATTAGAAGTTTAAAACTCAAACCAGGGGGTGCCTGGGTGGCTCAATGGGTTAAAGCCTCTGCCTTCAGCTCAGGTCATGATCTCAGGGTCCTGGGATCAAGGCCCGTATCGGGCTCTCTGCTCAGCGGGGAGCCTTCTTCCTCCCCTCTCTCTGCCTGCCTTTCTGCCTACTTGTGACCTCTCTCTCTGTCAAATAAATAAATAAAATCTTTAAAAAAAAAACCCTTCAAACCAAGAAGAAGTAAGGTGGAGACAGGAATAGAGAACAGTGAACCTTTCACATTCCTAACTTTTAATTCTGTGTCTGCTGTGTTTCCTTATTTGCTAATTGATTTCTTTCCTCACATCACTAATGGTTTGCATGGACTGCCTTGAAATCAGTTATTCATATTTGTTTCAACATCTTCTAAGACTCTATGTTCTTTTAGGGAAAGGCTCTACCTCAGTCATCTTTGCATCCCTTATGACTCTAGAAGCTGCATGGCACAGAGAACTTCTCAATGAACATTTATTGGATTAAAATAGAACAGAAAGTCACAAATGTAGTGGCCTAGCCTTGCCCTCAAGAAATTTAACAGAAAAAACAGAGAAGACATGAAGGAAACCTTAAACAGAAGGAACTGAGAACTGGGGCACATGGTTGGCTCAGTCAGTTAAGTGTCCGACTCGTGATCTCAGCTCAGGTCCCAATTTGGGGGTCATGAGTTCTCAGGCACATGATTTCAAGCCCCACTTTGGGCTCTATGCCCAGCATGGAGCCTACTTAAAAAAAAAAAAAAAAAAAGGAACTTTGAACTTCAAGCACTATTCTTCGTGAGAAGCTACTGTCTAGTCACACCATGAAGTGAACAAGTTTCAAACTTCCAGAAATTTAAAATAAAACAGGAGAGGGTTAATGTGATTTAAAAAAAAAATAAACAGCTGTAGGTACTTGGAGAATCTCCTTATTGACTGGCTATTTTTGGTGTGATAGACTGCATGGTTCTTCCAGGGCTCAGGGAAATCCACTTCTATGGACTTGTGCTGACCATAGAAAGATCCTTTCTGACACCTTGGCAAAAGCACATCCTTAATGCAGTTAGGGACGCTGTAACTAATACTATAGGGGTAAGTGTGGTGAAGCCCAACTTTATTAAGAGAGGCTTTGTTGTGGGACCTGCCAGCAGGTAAATTAACCTGGCAAACAATAAGCAGAATAAAAATGAGTTTGTGCTTTCCAAGAAGAGCAAAAACCAGAGAGGCTTCTGGGCTGATTTGCATAATTTACTGATGGCTATTTTCAGCTCTCTAATGCACTCACTTGTTTCAACCAAATCAGAGCCACCAGAAATAGTTGTGCAGGATGTGCACTACACAAGTGTTCCAGCTGAGGAAATCCAGCCAGATCTCCCCTAATCAAGTTGTACCATCTGGTAGAGTGCTACAAATGCCCAAGGAAGCAGCACCTCGTTCTCCTTTGCACAAAAGTGCTATGGTCTGTGCAGTTCCTGAACTGAGTTGAGCATTCTTCAACAAAAGGAAGTTAAAAAGATGTCTAATCAATTAATGTTTTGGATATTAAATGAGGAGAGATACATTTTAACAGACAGTCTTCCAGTCTTTCCCCAAAGTGACAGGGTCTTAGGCTTGGTTTACTCTCCTTCAGAAAAGCGAAGAATATCGTGGATGGATATTCATGATGCTTCTTGATTTGAACCTTCACATGATTATTGTGTGGTCCCCATTTTTTGTTTTCTGGCTGGTCTGATAGGGAAAGTTGTAAGGTCTGGCACACAGTCTCAAAGCATCATTTGAATAATTGAAATAAGGACCATCTTAACCCCATCCCCAGAAGAGACCAACCCTCCTAGAGAGTCTCCATTCCTTCCCCTGCATACGTTCTCTGAAGGTAAGCATAAAAACCTAGACTATTTCTCATTGGCTTAAGTCTTCCAAATATCAAATTAAAGGAGTGTCTCTCATTACTATTGGATCAATTGCTCGCTTTTATTTAGAAAGGAAATTTAGTTAAGTGTAGAAATCAAAATAGTTCTACAACTAGGTTTAATGATCTATATGAAATTGTTTTTGATTAGTGATACTTTATGAACCAAAATGTATGATCTATTTGAAATTTTACATAGTGGTGTGTCTTTCCAAGGAGAAAAAAATGAGTTTTCTGTGGGCAATTTTGAAGACACAGTTGATACTTGCTTTACCACCCCTCCTCGTTCAAGTTTAGCTAAGTTCAAATATTAAGGATGGTTCTACACGGCCAAGAGCCAAGGTGCCTGACCTGTGGACACCCTGCACATGAACTTGATGGCATTGCCTTGATTATATTTTCATTGTTCTGCACCAGTGCCCTACTATCATCTTGGAGAATAAAAGAGAGAACAGTGGTAATGTTAGGGGACTGCCTATGAGAGAGAGACAGCATCCACTAAGCGCATTTCCTCACACTATGATGTCTTAGTCTACTCAAAAAGCCAACATGCACCCTAAGGGTCTTATTCACCAGCTAGATTCAAGCTGTAGTTTATTTTTTATTAATTGTCCATTGGTTTATTGTCTATCTTCCCCTCCCCAAGAATGTAAGTCAATAAAAGCAGAGAATTAGTCTGTATCTCCAGTGCCTAGAGAAGCACCATCTCTAGGCCATGGTCTCTAAATGTGTGTTGAATGACTGACTGAATGAATGAATGTGCTAATTAAAAACCCATTAACATAAGTGGGGCCCTGCTTTATTTGTACAACTGACCGTGGTACTCAGGTATGGGGTCTTACTTTCAACAGTGTGATGGCCCACTCTATGTTTTGGCTTCCTTTTTCTCACTTCTGTGCTCTCACATCTTATTCCTCTTCCTTCACCAGCCCCTCCAGCTCTTCCACACTCAGGGCCCACACTGTCTCAGGTCTGGCTCAAGAAGTTCCTCCTGTGGAAGCCTTCCTGAGATATTCCAAGTCCCCCTGGGTCTTCCTTATCTGGGAACATCTCCTCTTCTGGGATATTTTTCCAGTATCTGAATTTACACTCCTTTTGTGTTTGCCTGGCCAATTCTTCACAGATTTGTGTTTTGTGTTCTCACTTGGATGATTAGTTTCCTGAGGGCAATATTTTTACTTTCTTTTTCTCTTCTGTCTTTTCTCTCTACTTTCACCTGTAGCCAACTGGGAGCAAATGGCTGTTCTCAGTAGAAAGAGGTTGTTGACTTCTTACTAGCAGACAAGCCCTGGGTCCTTCAGACTGCACAATTAGATCATGAAGTTTAGACTGTGGGCTTGCCCGCTGCCTTTCTCGCTGGTATCACTATGGTGATGGGGGATTGCGTGGCTCTGGGATTAGTAATGGGATCCAGAGCCTTTTTACCTATTTAAATCATCAGCTCAGCTCTAACCCTGCTTGAAACTTGGACTTCAGTATCACAGACTCCTTAGAGAACTGAGTTGATCTATGGAAAGTTTTGTTTTAGTTTTTTTTCAGAAGTCATTTTAACTACTATCCAGAAGAAAGTTATCTAAGACTCTTAATTCTTTTGTATTCCTAACAACAGCCAGATAGAAATAGTGAGGATACTCTTAGCATGTGGAGCAACCCCTTCCTAACACAAGCTTTCTCCAACCTTTTTCTCAAAGCTTGGGATGAAATGAAGATCTGTGTGCAGAGGCACTAAAGTGTCAGACAATCAAAGAGCATTGTTGGAATGAAACCAGAGACATTGAGATGCAGTGAGAAGAGCAAGAGGAGAGTTATTTATTAATATCCCAAATTTAAAATGACCAGGAGTCAATCCCATCTGAAGGCCAGCAGTAATCTATTGCTAGCCTTCATGTAAAGTTGTTTAAATAAAGCACCAATCAGGAATTTGAAGAAAGGCCAAATAATATTGTGACCTCCTTTAGGACCCATTCACAGGGGCTCCACTTCTCAGTCTAGAGAAATTAACTGACCCTTTCTAAATAATGGCTTTGCCAATCTTATTCTGGAGAAGCCCTAAGTGAGACTTATTTATTACTGATAAGTAGCTGCTGACAAAATAACTAGAACAATTATATCGGACAATTAACCTTTTCATTTAAAGCATGGCTTAACCATCGATAGATGAATGGATAAAGAAGAAGGAATAGATGCATGGATATGCAGCAGGGAAGATCACACAGACATCGAAAGGATGAGATTTTGCCATATGCCACAACAGGGATGGACCTAGAGCATATTATGCTAAGTGAAATCAGTCAGACAGAGGAAGACCAATGCCATGATTTCATTCAAATGTGAAATCTAAAAAAAAAAAAAAATGAATAAATACACACTAAAACAGGATCAGGCCACCTATGAATACAGAGAAGTAACTGATGGTCACCAGAAGGGGATGAGAAAAATGGGGGAAATGGAGAGGGAGATACAGGCTTCCTGTTATGGATGAATAAGTCATGGGAATAAAAGGCACTGCATAGGGAATATAGTCAATGATCCTGGAATGTTGTTGTGTGGCGACAGACGGGAGCTCCCCCCGCAGGGAGCATGGCATGACATACAGAGTTGTTGAATTGCTATGTTGTGCACTTGGAACTGAGGTAACGCTGTGGGCCAACTATACTCAAAAGAAATTATTTATATATATATAAATGTGCTAATTTTTGAAATAAGGACCACTTATTTTTTTTGAAATAAGGACCACTTATTTTTGAAATAAGGACCACTTATTTTTTTTGAAATAAGGATCCCTAATTTTTGAGATAAGGACCACTGTCAGACCAGCCAGAAAACAATTAGCACATTTATACATATATATATATAGTGCTGGTTAACCTTCCTTAAGGTCAAGTACACATTTGGTGAAAGCAATGCATTCTCTCTTCAGAGAGATGCATAGCTGCCCAAAATTCTGCAAAAGATTTTGGGGAATTTACGGGTCCTCAGAAAGCCCTGTCACATACCCCAGTAAAAACCCAGTGAATTAAGGATTTCCAAATACTAAATGCATTATTCAGATATCAGTTATTGGTAGTTTATTTTACAGGCAGGCTGAGCAAAATCCTGGGTTTAGATAGTGGGAAATGGTAAGGTAGGTGGTCATGTAGGTTTAGAGTATCTCTGGCAATTAAAAATCCCCAGTGACTATGAACCCACTTTGCATACACTGCCTTGCTTTAAACGCCCCGATTTTATTTTGTCAGTAATATAGATTTGTTGTGCATATGCTGAAACTGAGGCGTCCAGAGGTCAGGAAACCCACCCAATATCACAGAGCTACTAAGTAGAGTCTGGAGAGAGCACAGATAACTTCATTTTTAAGAGCTTTCTCCCAAAGCAGCAGGAAAACAATCCACAGTCTGTTGCCCATTAAAGAAAACACTTTGATCTTACTCTTAACAGCCAGCTTGAAATGACAATAACTTCCAAAAATAAAAAATAGCTTCCAGGGACACATAAATCTTTCTCTTTGGCACCCTGCAGGAAGGCATTGTGCTGCCTAGGGTGGTCTGTGGTGTCCTAAATTTACCTTCATTCTGTACTTTCTATCTTGGAGTCCAGACATTACTGTCTTTAAAAAAAGGATCAACATACCCGTGGGTGCCTGAGTGAAGCGGTCAGGAGGCTGGGGTGATGTTACAAGAGATGGTGCAGGAGTGAATGTAGGTACATGACGTCTCTCTGCACCGGGTTCTCTAAATTCCCTCCAGCCCATGTTCCATGCTAACGCTGCACTGTTGATGAGTCTGTGGGTCTGAAACGGGGCCAGCCGTAACAGTTTCCAGAGTGTCCAGTCACTTCCATGCAAGGGAGGCCTTTGTGTCCAGAAATAACTGCTCCCGCACCTGTCACCCCAGTGTCATGCAGTTGCATCTGTGAGACAGGGTCTGTTCTTTAAGGCTTACTGTTCCATCTCC
>PITA01021230.1:0-33146 GCA_004023965.1 Spilogale gracilis | reverse complement strand
CTTTTGTAGCAACATGGAATGGACTGGAAGAGATTATGCTGAGTGAAATAAGCCAAGAAGAGAAAGTCAAGTATTGCATGGTCTCACTTACTTGCAGTGCATGAGGGGCAAACTGGAGGACAGTGGCAGAAGGAAAGTAAATGGGAACTAGGGTAATCTAGGGAGGGAAACGAAACAACAGAGATTTTGAACACAGAAACAAACTGAGGGACTTGGAGGGAGGGGGGTGGAGGGATGGGAGAGCCTGGTGGTGGGTACTGGGGACACCTAAAGCTTGGAGCACTGGGTGTGGGGAATGGGGAATGAATCTTGAAACACTGGAAAAAAAAAATTTAGTAACAAAAAAAAAAAATAATAAATTAAAAAAAAAAAAGAAAAAAAAATAAAAATAATGGTGATTAATTTTTTTAATTTTAAAAATAAAAATAATGGTGATAATAGTAGTATCTATACCTAGATTATTACAAGGATTGTTAAAAGGATTAAATGAGTAAATGCATACAAAGAATTTGGAATAGTGCTTGACACACAATAGGTACTCAATAGATTATTGCTATTTTATTTGAACACATTTCATGACAAGACAGAAGACACTTTAAAGCCACATTCTGGGGAAGGGAAGTATATTTATCAAGTTTTGATATTCTAGACACAATTTTGTCTTTAATAGGAAAGCAGGGTCCACATAGTTCAGGAATTAATTACAGAGAAATTCCTGGAAGTGTTGTTTTTTTGTTTTGTTTTTAATCCAGAACATTCAAAATGTGCTGAAAGGATGAGTTGAGAAAACAGTAAAACCCCAGCCTGCAAAGAGAATTACATACATGTGTATATAAGGAAACATCCTGGGTACCAGTATCATTCTCCACACCCTTCTCAATAAGGAAATTGTCAAGGATTACCTGGACTTAAAACTCACTCTACCACTTATAGCCACTGACCCTACACAGTTACAAGTTACATAACTACTAGCAACCGTCAGTTCATTCATCTTTTAAAAAAGTGTATCCTACAATATCTTCATCACAGGTTGTTGAGATCAAGCAACAGAACCATTGTGAAGTCTATGAAGATGGCCTGATCCATTTTTCCTTCATACCTCCCCTTCTAAGTAGGCTTTACCTGTGAGCTCACCCCAAATATAGCTCTAAGATGTAAGGTCTATTATCTGTTGAGCTCTTTGGAGGTTGGCTGTTGCCAACACACTGCAGAAGGTAGCTACTTCCTATTTTCATGACTTTGGCTTCGGGTCTACATTTCCTATGTATGTTGTATTCTGCCTACATCATCAGTGTTCTCAGTCTCAATGGAAGGGGTCTTTAATCTCCCTTTTGGGAGAAATAGATTCTTCTTGATACCACAGAATCTATGCACAGCAGCCCAAAGACATACCCTTTGTGCATCACTATTGAAGAAATCCTGGAAGCTTAATGAGCACTGCTGCTGAACTATCAGAGTCACATTGTATGGGTTTTCCCATGCCCCACAGAAAGAAGCTAAAGGGAGGCTGAGCCACCCAAAGTGGAATAACTACCCATTCTTGGGATTCTTTGTGTTCTGTTGTGTGTGCACCCTATCCAGCTCTCTCCCAGCATAATGAGATCCTTTAGAAAAATGGGGGAAAGGATGCTGTAAGGCAAACACACAATCTTTACCACTGGGTGTATTTCTTCAATCACATTCCTTCTGTTTAAATAAGCTAGAGAAAGACCTACAGTAGTTTCTGTTTTCTAGCTGATCCTGACTGATACAGTGAAGAAAAATGGAGACAAAGAGGCTAGTTAGGAGCTGTGGCTTATGTCCTGAAATGGAAGGATGGGGTTATTTTATTAGCAGTGGTGGTGAAGGAGAGAGAACGGCAATCAGAAAGAATTTTAGAAATGGAATACCAGGATGTGGTCAGCAGGCTAATATTAAACATGAGGGAGGAAGGAGGGGCAACCACAGTGAGTCCTAAACTTTGGGTTTGAGCACTGTGTGGATGATGAGGTTGGCAGTGAGTCAGAGAACAGGTGCCTACTAGTTTCAGAGGACTTTGAGTTGGAAATCTAGTAGATAATGAAATATAGCTTTGTAATGAGCATTTATCATTTGTATCTCAAAATCTCTTCCTGACAGAAACAGCAACCTCCCTATTTTCAGATATCATTCCAAATAACTGATCTGAATGGAATCTGATATGTTTGTCTGAGATTCTGCTTGCCTGACTAAATTAATTCATGAAGAGAGAGACCTCTGAACCAAGGCAAACCAACCCAGATTCTTCACCAGCCATTTCTAACCAGATCAAGGGAGACTTTTTCTTCCCTTTTTATCAAAACTTTGGGCCTAGACTTATGGGCAGCCAGAAAATCATGGGGAAGCCAGCCCAAAAGAGTGATGCCAACCTGGAAGAAAAACCAAGTACAGTAATGATGTCCATCTTGTCGGTGGTGGTAAGGACAAAATGAAACAAGCCGTGGAAAGGCTGGCATTGTGGATGGCACCTAGCAGTTATTCACTAGGCTTTCTTGACTGAGGGCAAACTGTGAGCTTTGAATGGCAAAACTGAATGATTTCAACCAGAGAGAAGATGGCATGTGGACTGGGTTTGAAAGATAGGTTGCATCCGGTCTGGGAGGGATGAATTTTAAGAACTCCATGGCTCCAGAAGCACCCAAGCGTCATGGAGAGTGGGGAGTAAGAGGCTCCTGGAGGCAGGTGGGTGTGCACTGCCCCCTGCAAGAAGCCCTCCTCTTCTCTACAGGAGGAGGTTGAAGAACAAGCCTGCCTGCCACACTCAGACTGCAATTGTGACCTTGCTGGGCCCTGAGAGTGACAAGAACGAAGCCCATAATTATTAACCTTGCCACTTGTTTCTGTAGTTTATTGTGACAAGACAATGCAATAAGGAGGGAGGTAATCAAAAAGCAATTTTGTAGCAGTAAGCTTAAAGTGACAAACCTTGCTTTTCCTAAATAAATCACCATTATTCCCATATGGCTCAGAACTGACAACTTGGGTTTCCTTAGTAACCGAGTACTTAGCTAAACCCGTAGCCCAGTGTGAGTGAGAGTGAGCTGCATCTGGAGCAGAGAACTAGTTGCCAAATCTTTCTCAGAGCCCCCCCCCCCCCCATACCTTCCAGGTGAGTGCGGTCACCATTAGCATTCCAGCTTTAACTGTCTCTGTTTGCACTATTCTCTGGGGATCCCTGAGGTCTATGACACGTAGTAATTTGTCATTTTGCAGCATCATTAATTTGGTTTCTGAGAGCCATTTGCTTTGCCAGTGAGTGGGTTTGAGAACCCCAGCATTCATATCTCAGATTGGTTTTTGAGGTTTACAAGGTAACACTCATGAACTGAATTCTAAAAATGTACAAAAAATAATTTCTCTGTGAATAGTGGTTCTGAAACCAAAAGCCAAAAGCTAATGCTGGTGATGGAAGTGAAGAAAAACTCATAAAGACTGGAAAGCAATGGCTCTTGGGAAAAGTTTTGTGGCAAAAATAATGTATTCCAGATTGACATTTGCAAATATCTTGATTTATAAGGGTTTCTGAATATATCCTTTGTGAGGGTTAAATATTTACACTGTTTTTTTTTTTTTTTAAGTTTACTCCTTCCTTCCTTTCCTTCTCCTTCCTTCCTCCCTTCCTTTCTTCCAATTTTTCCTCCCTCCTTCATACACATTAATTGATCCCCTAGCTATCTAAGCCCTGGGCTCTATACCCAGGGGCTTCCCAGCCCCAGCTCTGAAGGTCTGACAGCCTGGCTAGGGAGACAGACAGGTGCACAGCTGAGTTACACCCCTCAGGCTGGGAACTCAGAAGTGAGTGTGGCCACCCCACCCTGGCATGCTGGCTTTAGGGAAGAGCCTTGAGGGGTGATATCTGAGCATAGCCCTGAAGGATGAAGTGAGGTGTGACCTGTGGGACTATGCACCAGTGGCCTGAGGGGAAGTGCCAAGTGGAGTGTGGCTTAAACATGGATTCTTTACAAACTCTCAATGGGTGGGCTGGGAACAGGAGTATAAGGACCTGCACTCCACACTCAGAACCCTGCCATGCCCAGAATGCCTCCTCTAGGCTGCCCCTATTTATCCTCCCATTCTCAGGCTCTTCATGCCTCAGGGCCTCTACTCCCCCACCCATTTCTTGTAGGATTGCTTCAACAGTATCCTAGAGCTCTTGCTTTTTTTATTTTAATATTTCAATTTTATTTTATATTTAAGTAGAATGAAGTTATAATTTTTTTGGTTGGAATTAACATTTATTCATTTTTTTGACATTTAATAATAATTTATTTTATTTTTTCAGTGTTCCAAGATTCATTGTTTATGCCCCACACCCAGTGTTCCATGTAATTCGTGCCCTCTTTGATACCCACCACCAGGTTCACCCATCCTCCACCCCCTTCCACTTTCTCAGAGTCCAAAGTCTCTCATGCTTCATCTCCCTTTCTGATTTACCCCAGTTCACATTTCCTTTCCTTCTTCTACCAGTAATCAAACTGGCAAAGAAGAAGTTAATCTCTCTCTCTTGACAGATGACATGATATTTTATATAGAAAACCCAAAAGACTTGACCCCCAAACTACTAGAACTCATACAACAATTCATTAATGTGGCAGGATACAAAATCAGTGCACAGAAATCAGTTGCATTCTTATACACTAACAGTGAAAATATAGAAAGGGAAATCAGAGAATCAATTCCATTTATTAAAGCACCAAAAACCAACAGAGGCCTTGGAATAAACCTAACCAAAGAAGTAAAGGATCTGTACTCAAGGAACTACAGAACATTCATGAAAGAAATTGAAGAAGAAACAAAAAGATGGAAAAGGATTCCATGCTCATGGATCGGAAGAATAAACATTGTTAAAATGTCTACATTGCCCAGAGAAATCTGTACTTTCTTTAAAGATTTTATTTATTTATTTCACAGAGAGAGAGATCACAAGTAGGCAGAGAGAGAGGAAGAAGCAGGATCCCTGCTGAGCAGAGAGCCCGATGTGGGCCTCAATCCCAGGACCCTGAGATCATGACCTGAACTAAAGGCAGAGGCTTTCACCCACTGAGCCACCCAGGCGCCTGAGAAATCTGTATTTTCAATGCCATCCCAATCAAAATTCCACCAACATTTTTCGAAGTGCTGGAACAAACAATCCTAAAATTTATATGGAACCAGAAAATACTACAAATTGAGCTCTTGCTTTAAAACTCTCTTCCCTGGGGATGGGAGAGAGCCTCCCATAAACACTCCATCAAAAGTCTCTCCTATTTTTCCTCATGGCCTTTCATCAAAACATGATTTTAATGTGACATTTATTTTTCAGTTTACCTGTTCTATCTATCTTCCCACCTGGTCTCTAAGTTCTTGAAATCAGAGGAAACTAATCTTTGATTCATGACTATACCCCCTGCACCTGAAAAAGTGCCTCTTTGTCTCTGGCAGGTCCTCCAGAGCTACTGTTTGAATAAATGCATGAATGAGTTAAGACTCAGTTTAGAGGCCACTTCAAGTCCAAGTCCGGAAGAGGAGTATCCCTTTGCCAAGTGCATTTCCTAGTGCCTATGCTTACCTCATCACAGTACTTACTGATAACACAAAATTGAAAGCATTTATTTGCCTGCTTTCCTGCCACTGCTCCCAACCAAGAGCTCCCTCAAGGCAGTGTCCCTCCTAGCACCTGGCACAAGCATTTACTGAACTGACACTTTTAAAAAAGATTTTATTTATAGATCTGAGACAGGGAGAGAGCATGAGTGGGGAGAGGGGCAGAAGGAGAGGGAGAAGCAGCTCCCCACTGAGCAGGAGCTGATGTGGACTCAATCCCAAGACTGTGAGATCATGACTTGAGCCAAAGGCAGATGCTTAACCAACTGAGCCAGGTAGGTGCCGTGAACTGACACTTTACCCTAAAAATGGGAGTATTTTCCTGGGGAGTAGGAGGAAGCTAGGGACTAGAAAGCTAGCTGTGAGCCCTAAATTTCAGCTTTCCCACCAAATACACCTCACCCCACACACACCTCCAATGGGAGTAGTGGGTCCTGCTCTGTGGCCCAGCTCCCATCTTGTTGAGGACATCAGGAAAGCAGGGCTGGACGCTCCTATGGCTGCCAGCTCTGCCTCAGCATCCCATCTGCCTCACAGGCGCTTCTCTTTGCAAGCTGACTCATACCCTGAGGCAGTTGCCTGTTTTCACGCCTGTGGATAATGAGGTTGTAGGCTGTGTGAGGAAGCAGAGCTTGAGCAGTCAAGAGGGGCCTCCCACACCCCCACCCTTTCTATTCTCACCCAGGAGGCCAACCAGACTGGAAGGTGCAGAAGGTGCAGAAGGTGCAGAATTGCACATTTGGCGGGTACTTCATATGGGTGGTCTCAACTACTCCTCTTAACAAACAGCTCAATGAGTACAAAGGAAGGAGGATAACAGGGATCGGGAGCATGGGGAAGGGGAAGCTAGGAGAGGTTGCTGATTTTAATTAGGGTAAGCAGGGTACTCACTGAAAAGGTGACATTTGAGAAGAGATTTCAAAGAAGTCAGGATGCCAACCCTATAAACAGCTGGTGGAAAAATATTCTAGGCAGAAGGAGAGCCAATGCAAAAAGTAGGAGCCTACCTCCTACTCCCAGGCTAGGAGTTTTCTAGAGTTTTTGAAGAACAGCAGGGAGGTTAGTGAGGTTGGAAGGAGGAAGTGTAGGCAAAGGTAGTAGGAAGTGATGTCAGAGATAAAGTTTGGGGGAGTACAGATCACGGAGGTTGCTGACTTTGACTGAGTGAAATAAGATCCATGGCAGGGTTTGAAGCAGAGGAGTGACATAATCCGACTTGCATTTCTGAGAGTTTGATCTTGCTGCTGTGTCATTGATAATGGACTGCAAGGGGGCAAGGGAAGTCAGCGGTAGTGTAGAAGGCTATTGAACTAATCTAAGCAAAGAGAGCAGGATGACAGCATGAAGGAGGGTAATAGAAGGGAAGAAAGTGAGAAGTAGGAGCCTTCTGGATATGAAGGGTAGAGCCAACAGGACTTCCTGAGGTATTGGAAGCAGGATATGAGAAGAGAAATACCATGGATGACTTCATGGCTTCAGAAGAAAAAAAAGAGGGAAGGACCAAGATGCTGTCTTCTGAGAACTAAAGTCTTTTTTCCTCCTCCACACACTGTGATCCACCATAACCTCAGTATCACTTGACACTGTTTCATGAACACTCCTAACTTCTCAAAATATATACCTTCTGCAGAATGTATGTACATGATAACAGATGGCTGCAAGCACTCATATCTTTGAGAGTTTGCCCCTGCAGAGGACATCACTCAGGACCCCTTGCTGCTTGACTTCAGACTGGGTTCATCAATTGGTAGGCACAAGGACAGGGAAGTCAGAGTTTGTTTTTTCCTCTGCTCTCTCCCTGTTTTCTTTCCCCACATCTGGCGATGGCTGCATCTTCCTCCTTCAGGATTTTAGTCCTCCCTAAGCTCTGGCTGAGCTTGTTCTTCCCCTGGTTCTAAACTTCCTGTCTCAATCTCTATGCCTGGATCCTCTTTCCCCCGTGCACTAAATCCTGGCATTGCATTCTCACCAACTCTCTCTTCTTTCCTCCCTCTACATACTCTGGCCTGGTGTTCTCCCATTGTTTCAGTTACCACTCATGTCTTATATGTTATTAAATATATAAGAGCAGCTATAGTTCTTTCCCATACTTTCCCAGTGTAGTGGTAACACGTGTGCTCAGCTGCTCCCTGGCCACCTCCACCAGATGCCCCACAGACACTGCCAAGTCATCATGTCCAATAGTGAATCAGGCTTCTGCCTCCACAAAACCATAAGAGTCCCAGGAGGTTGTTCCCAAGAGCTTATTTTCCTTTGTTTTGTTATCTCTTTTGCCGCCTGGAATTCCCTTGTACCTAGTCCCTTGTCCTCTATTTTCATCCTGGCCCTCTTCCCCATCAGCCTTCTCCTAAAAGAGGAAGATAGTCTCTCTTTATGCCACAATTCCTGTGTATTTGCTGCCTCTGGCCTTGTGTCCTGTCACTGGGTGGAGAGGCTTTGTTATTTATGTCTCAGGCCTAACTCAGTTAATCTGTTCCATAATTTATAAGACAGCTAACCTTAGCATGTCTGAGCTATTGAACAAATATCAGTGGGAATTTAGATTTTGTCTCTGACAAGCATAAGATCTGCCATCTGTGGCCTGGGCAGGGCCACCATGGGGGAGAAGATCAGACCGCTGCCTCAGCTTCTCAAACTAATATGGTCTTCTACCCTGGAATGGAGGACATGCCCAATTCCAGCCAGTTTAACTGAGGTCCTGACACCCTGCCCAACCTTCATCTGCCTAGTCGTGAAAAATACACAAATCGTAGAATCCAAATGGCATCATTTTACTTCTCTGAGCATATAAAATGAAGCCAATAATATCTGCCCAGCCTCTTTCATCGAGAAAATACATGGGTTATACTGAGTGCCATGAATTTTACCAGCATTATCTCAGGTAGTACTCACACCCAATCATCAGCTAGTTATACCTACAGCACACCTACTGAAGATTTGGGGAAGAATAAATGGAGATAATTGTATTCTTTATCCCTTAGGATTCTGAACAGGGGTGAGGAAATGGGAACCATGCCCCCAACAGAGTGACCAGATGACCCAAGACATTCAATAGGAACAACTAAAAATCTAGCCATCAAAATAGAGCTACCCTATGACCCTGCAATTGCACTACTGGGTATTTACCCCAAAGATACAGATGTAGTGAAAAGAAGGGCCATATGTACCCCAATGTTCATTGCAGCAATGGCCACAATCGCCAAATTGTGGAAAGAGCTAAGGTGCCCTTCAGATGAATGGATAAAGAAGATGTGGTACATATATACAATGGAATCCTACACCTCCATCAAAAAGGATGAATATCCAACTTTTGTAGCAACATGGACTAGATTGGAAGAGATCATGCTGAGTGAAATAAGCCAAGTAGAGAAAGTCAAGTATCACATGGTTTCACTTACTTGTGATGCAAAAGGGGTAATATAGAGGACAGTAGGAGAAGGAAAGTAAATGGGAAGTAGGGTAATTCAGGGAGAGAAATGAAACATGAGAGACTTTGGACTCAGAAACAAACTGAGGGCCTTGGAGGGAAGAGGGGGGATGGGAGAGCCTGGTGGTGGGTACTGAGGGCACGTATTGCATGTAGCACTGGGTGTGGGGCATAAACAACGAATCTTGGAACATTGAAAAAATAAAATAAATTTTTTAAAAAATCTAGCCATCATATTAATCCATCAGGTCCCTTAGCTCTTCAGTATCATTCACTGTCTCTTATTCCTATGCCACAAAGATGAAGATGAATCCTTCTTAATGGTTTCCCTTGGCAAATGAATTATATTTGCTATCTATCCCTTTCAAATAAAAATACAAAAGCAAAACAAAACCAAAAAAGGAAATAATGATAAGAGGAAGAGGAAAGGGAACAATAAAGAATTTTTTTAAAAGCTTTTATTTATTTATTTGACACAGAGAGAGAGAGATCACAAGTAGACAGAGAGGCAGGCAGAGAGGGCCAAGGAAACAGCCTCCCTGCTGAGCAGAGAGCCTTACTCAGGCAATCCCAGGACCCTGAGATCATGACCCGAGCCAAAGGCAGAGGCTTTAACCCACTGAGCCACCCAGGCGCCTGGGAACAATAAAGAATTTTTAAATAATCTGTTGAATAATCAAATGACACCATCGTAACATGTGACTTAAAATCACTCCTTGGCAGGGAGAGGCGCCTGGGTGGCTCAGTGATTAAGCATCTGACTTCAGCTCAGATCATGATCTCAGGGTCCTGGGATCCAGCCTCGCATTGGATTCCCTGCTTAGCAGGGTTCTGCTCGTCTTTCTAGGTCTGCTCTTCCCCCTGCTTGCACATGTTCTCTTTCTCTTTCAAATAAATACGTAGATAAATAATCTTTTAAAAACAAACAAACAAAATCACTCCTCAGATTCAGAATATTTAAAGAAAGAGATGTAATGCCAGTGATGCCCGCGGTTCACTGTTCTTTGGTAAATGGTCCCACTACCCTCCTGCACCCTAACCAGAGCATAGGAAACGTTTAAACAGTTCTCTCTCCTTCACCCCCATACTGTACCAGGTGCCAACCCTGTTGATCTACCACCACCTAAACTTTTTCTTCTGTTCTACCATCTTGGCTAGGGTTCTGTCTCTGTCTCTGAGACCTTTACAACTGCCTAGCCTCCTCAGTGTAGTAGCCTCCAAGGTTTACCCTTCTAGAACACAAATAAGATAGACTTTCTTCCCTGTTCAGGGCCTCTCTTAACTCTCTACTGCTTCAGATATTAGTTTTCAGAGTTGAATGTGCATAAGAATCCCCTGGAGAGCTTATTAAAAGTATAGATTCTTGGGCATCACCCCAAGGACTTCTGAAACTGTGGGTGTTGAGAGAGGTCTGGGAACCTGCATTTTTAAATAAATGCTCTGCCCCCACTAGGGCAGTCTAAAGAATACATTTGAAGAAAACCTAGGAAGGAAGAAAGAAAGGCAGGGAGGGAGGAAGAAAGATGGGCAGGCAGACAAGCAGTCTAGTTCATGTCTCTCAGAACGGCACAGATTTGTCACCATACGCCACTTTCCGGCACCATCTTCTAAGTTGCCATCTCTGACCACCCTGTAGAATATAGCGTCTCCCTTAGCATGCACCATCCTCTGTACTCTTTTTCTCCAGAACACATTTTACTACCTGACTTATTTCCTGTCTTCTCCCATCACAGTAAAAGCTGTGGTGTAAGCAAGGCCTTAATATATTTACTTCCTTTAGTATTTATTACCTACAAGAGCGGCTGACACTTGCTAGGCAACACTTGCAAATACTTGTGGGTGAAAGACCACCAAACAAGACAGAGACATGGCGTCTGCGACCCCTCCCTGCACTTCCTTTGAGGAGTAGCATGGCCCCTTCCTTCATGTGACTCTGAGAGCCCTACCACGGCAGTGCCCTGCCTTCTGCCGCACTGAGCAAGCACATGACTGAGGCCTGGCCAATCACAGTGGCCCATTTCATAGTAATTATGAGGCTGGGAATCTGGGGCTGCAAGTGCTTGTATTCCTCCACAACTGCAATAGTATAAAGGAGGCCCAGGGAAACAAGCCGAGTTTAGAAATGAGAAGAGCCTAGTCCTGTGGAGGTTGCAGGCCCAAGCCCGGCGGCCTTGGGGACTGTGGGCAGTGTTTGTCTTTCCTCTCCCGGGTCGCACCTCACGCTCTTTGCAGCTGCAGAAGTCACTCCCCTGTTTTTGCTTCAGCTAGTATGACTTGTTTTTCTATCATTTGCACTTGACCGAGATTTGCCTAGGAACTGCATACGTAATTGATTGCAATTTGTTTTGAAGTGCTAGGAAGAAAAATGTAGCATGCGCTGAGAACAGTTGGCGGGCCTAACCCAGTCCTGAGGGTCAGGCTGCCTCCTTGAGGAATGGCATTTAGCTGCGGTGTGCAGGATGAGAAAACTTAGCCAGATTTAAGAAAGAGAGAGCAAGGAGCATTCAGGTTACCAAAAGTAGGCCAGTGCAATGAGCATTGTTGGGCTCCACCCCTGGCCCTCATGCTCTGGGATGTCTTCTGTTTCTGTGTGATTTGTTGCTAGCTGCTTACCTTAACACCTGTGACCTTCTAAGGCTGGAGGCACCTCACCCGTACTGAGAGCCAGCGGTGCCTGGGAGCTTATGTCCTCCTCAGGTGCCCAGCGCCAATAACTGATTAGCACGGATGAATCAAAACTGGAAAAAGTCTGAGGTATAATTTACACTCCCAGCTTTCCGCTGGGTTCAGGCATAGTCTGGAACTGCACCAAAAATCATTCCCTTCCCTGGTCTCTACCACTTCCTTACGGGTTCCTTCTGGGAATCCTCAGAAAAAACCATCTGCAGCTGAATCTTCAGCTCAGAGCCAGTTTTGCCGAGGGCCCAACTAAGCCCCCCAATGCAGCTAAAGCAAGTGAGGTAGGGGAGGGCTGCAGAAGGTGGGATTGAGAGGGGACATAGTAGACAGTGCATCAGACTTCAGTGGGTCATGTATAGGACCCTGGTTTATAATCCAAGAGCCATGGGATACCACTGAAGGATTTTGAGTAGCAGAGGAAACTTTCCCTACTCTCCCATTCCATGCCATCAACCCAAACTTTTCAACAGTTCTCAAACAGCCCTCTCAAAGCCCATTTGTCAGTGTTGACCTAAGTTGTTCCTTTCCCTGGAAATCCCTCTCCTGCCTTCTAAGATGACTCTGATGTGTTTCATGAGTGTCACTTCAAGTATTGCCTCATCCAGGAAGCCCTCCCTGACTTCTGCCAGTTACCATCCTACCTGGCACTAAACTAGATGTTGCTTTGGTATGCTCCCCAGCATTCTCTTCCTATTTTTTATTATTCAGCTCCCTTTGACAAATGAAGAGTAATTGGGGAAACCTGCTCAAACATTTTACTATACATGGGCAAGTAATCAAAAAAAGTGACCTCAACTCTAGATTCTGAGCTTCCCGAGAACAGTAATAGTCCACCTTTTACTCCTTAAAGTCTTTAACTAGTAAACCACTGTCTTAAGCACATCACCTGCTGTTTTTTATGACAGTTCTATGAAGGTGAGATGTATTTTCACCATTTTACAAATAAGACAACTGAGGCACAGAAAGACTAAACAATTCACCCAAGATAACACAGCTAGTAAGTAACAGAGGATTCACACTCAAGCAATACTGACTCCAGAACTCAAAGTAAACAATATGCTGAAGCCAACATAGAGTACAGATGCTCTAAAGAGGTGGGTATGATTATCAGTTATCACTATCATTATAAGATCCTTGTACTTCTAGCCTCATTTTGGTCTCCTACTTCCCCAGAGGGCATCCTTCCAGTGATGCTGATCCACAATTCATCTCCTGCCTGCTTTTTCCTCATACACCTTAATGGTCCTTGAAGGCTCTGCTGCTCCAGTGCTAACTCACAATGGAACAACTACTGGGATTGGATGCTCGCTTATCCTCTGTGGTAACATGTGAGATCCTTGTTTCCCTGACAAGGTTTTAAGAGGGACTAGATGCCTTGATGAAATTCTGGAACACCCAAGAGGCCCATCAACCACATTTACAAATCCTGTCTGCAGTAGGAATGGGAGGAGAAGAGTATTTCCTGGGAAGATTTCCAAGATGCTTCCAGCTAAAATCTGAAGATTATGAGATCCATACACAGACTTGTGCACTTGAGTTTACTCTGGGCCCTGCCTCCCCACCTTGCTGGCTCCTTCCTTCGGTGACAGGTTGTATGTTTATTTATTCAGCACTCACTGGAAGTCTACTATGAGCAGGGCACCAGGCTAGATGCTGAACTCACAGAAATTCCTGCAGGATGGTCTTGGGCTTCCTGGAGCTAGAAGCCTAGAGGGGAAATTTTGACAAGCGATACACTGGGACGAGGGCTGTGACTGAGGTAGAAGGAGCAAAGGAGGAAGGACTCTTGACCTTGACCCAGATTGGAAGGATCAGGGAAGACCCACTGGCAGAGGTAAAAAAGGAAGGAGCTTCAAAGATGGATTTGTATTTGGGTCTTGACATTACTCTTTACTAAGCTTCATAACTTTGGGAAAATTACTTAACCTCTCTGAGCTTGGATTATCTGATTTGAATAATGGAAGTAATTGTATGTACAGTATGGAATTAATAAGATAATTAATGAGATGAGTGTTTGTCAGCTACATAGCTATTTGTTGAATTTTCACTAGGGGTGAGGCACTATTCTTTACAATTTTAGCCCATTTAGGGGCGCCTGGGTGGCTCAGTTGGTTGAGCGACTGCCTTCGGCTCAGGTCATGATCCTGGAGACCAGGGATCAAGTCCCGCATCGGGCTCCCTGCTCGGCAGGAGGCCTGCTTCTCCCTCTCACTCCCGCTGCTTGTGTTCCCTCTCTAGCTGTGTTTCTCTCTGTCAAATAAATAAAATCTTTAAAAAACAAACAAACAAACAAACCAATTTTAGCCCATTTAACCGTAATAACTATTCTTTGATAATAGAAACCATCACTGACATCATTTTATAGATGAGAAAGCTGAGGCCCTATCTTAGTTTGGCTTAACAAACCATTTGCAGGTCCTAAAACAAGGGTTTGAACACAAATAGTTAATGAAGACATGCAAAGGACACAGTACCAGTAAGGGAAAAGAAGGCAGCAATAACACACGCATTATTAAGGCAAATATTATGGTGGGTGAATTGTGCTTCATCCTTCAGGGAACTCTGGGAAATGGTATAAAACACATGCCTGGGAAATATCGTGAGCAAAAGGTAAGGAAGCTGGGGCACCTTCCCCCCCACAAACACATGGGTCAGTCATTGATCAAAGGCTGCCCCCAGGAGATTCTGGACCTGGAATGAGCATCGACAGAGTGGATTCTGGGGGCCCAAGGATAGCTCTCCCATAAAGATGCAGAGGTTGGACATGGAAAGGTGGGCTGGAAAGGGTGGGGACGCTAAGGAGATATGAAGGGATACGCCTCAAAAACTGATGGTATCTCCTATAGGTCCCAGAGGTAAGTAACTTGCCCAAGGTCACACAGCTATTAAGTGACAGAACCGGTTTTCAAACCAGGCTATCTGGCTCCAGAGCCACTTCTATTAACTCTGCACCAAACTGTCTCTCCTACATTTCAGGTCACATTAAGTGTAGCTTCTGTGATGATTGTCATTGTCATGATTATTGTCCCTTGGTCCCACCTTTAGAGATTAAATGCAAGGGCAAGTAGTCAGGTCATTCATTTTACTTTGTGTTGTGTTGGAAATATAGAGTTTGGGAATTGGGGATCCTTAGTTCAAGCTCTAACTGTGCCCTGCCTAGCTAGACAGATCATTTCCCCTCTCTGGCCCTGATTTCCTCACTTATAAAAGGAGGTGTCAGATTAGATGATCTCTAAGGAAGTTTCCCTGTCTGACATTCTTCGCTTTCCTAGAATGGCTTCTCCACCAAAGTGCAGGGTGCCTGCCCTCTTGGTAAGTCCAGGTCAGTGGGTGTCTCTGCCTTGACCATCTTCACCCTTTCAGACAGCAAGCTCCTGATTAACCAGGACAGACAATAATTTATGTACTTACAAAATCCTCCTCCTTGGGAACAAGAGAAAATTAAATTGCTCACTGGAGTCGGTAACAGATGGTTGGCTCCATCTTCTTCTGACTAGGACCCCCCCCCAGAGAGAGTAATTGAGGGCATCCTGTCACACAAAAGGGACCAAGGGGGTGAGGGAGGCTGAAGGATGGTCGGGAGTCCTCTTGGTGGCACATAAGTCATTCTTATGTCTCCCCATTTCTCAGTGAAGGAGAAAATCAAATACAACCCAGAAGGAACTAAAGCAATTTGTAAATAGGGCATGCTGGGGTGCCTCCAGCTTTTTTATTCCGCTTTGTTTATTTTGGTTTTGTGTACCCCCAAAGCCAAGTTGGCACTTTCCCAAGCATCTGGCCCAGAAAACTCAACTTGGCCAGTCCCAAGGGAACCCCAGATGGATCTGGAGACTGACTGGGCCCTGCTCATTCATCAGGGCTGGCCCCCCTCCAAAACCTCCAAAATGCTAGTTTTAACCAAGAGCAGACACAAGATTCCTAGTGATTGCTCAGTTGAGGGAGGAGAGGTTAATACCTCTTCTTTAGGCTATGGTTTACACCTAGTAATCTCACTGGCAACATGTTTGCACAAAACCCCACTAAACTTCCGGAAGTTTCCATCTTCCTTCCCTGGTATTCCTTCAGGCCCCTTAACCAAATGCTCAGCAGAATGGAAGGGTCCTCCTTTGATGCCAAGCTCCAAAGAGGCTTTTATTGAGAGGATGTCAAAGGAAAACAATCTGGGGAATAAAAGAACGATCATGTCACAGTGACCTGGGTTCTAATTCTACCACTGACAAGTTTGCCCTTGGGCAAATCACTCGGCCTCTCTGACCTCACCCTTCTGATCCTTAAAATGAGAATAAAGACATCTTGTTTTGAGGATTATAAGTATAGAAAGTGTAGGTAAGGCAGGCAACAGAGGACCTGCCATACTATAGATAATTAATAAATCTTAATTCACAGAATCACAGAAATTCAAATTGAAAATACAAACAAAAATTTAAAAAAAAGCCTTTGAAGTCACTTTCCTAGATTGACCATCCACTGGATTATGGACCCCCCAGGGGATATTTTAAAAGCTTCTGGCCCTGGGGAGCCTGGGTGGCTCAGGTCATGATCCTGGAGTCCCCAGGATCAAGCCCCGCATTGGGCTCCCTGCTCAGCAGGAATCCTGCTTCTCCCTCTCACTCCCTGCTTATGTTCCCTCTCTAGTTGTGTTTTTCTCTGCCAAATAAGTAAAATCTTAAAAAAAAAAACAAAAAGCATCTGGCCCTTCCCTCTTTCTGTTCCCTCCTCCTTGTGACAATAGTGGTGGTTCAGCTTTCCTATCATCCTCTGGCTCCCTCCATCCTGGCTCCCCCCATCACAAACACACTCCATGGAACCAGCAAATAATTTAAGGACTCTTCTAATCCACAACCTGATTTGCACTGGACAATACCAAATGTCCATGGTATGAGAGCCTTCCTATAATAATTTTTCCCATATAGTTAATGTAACAGGAGTGTGAAAATTTTGACCACAGAAGAAAAGTCCCTTATCATTCTACTGCCTTAATACCAAATCCTTATTCCATAAGTAAACAAGATTTTCCATCCTTGGCAAGGCTTTTCTGTACTTAAAATTCAGTAAACCCTGGATCAGATCCTAGAAAAAAGGGCATTAGTAAAAGTAACTGCTGAGATCTCAAAAAATCTGGACTTTAATTAACAGTAATGTACCAATAGTTTTGACAAGCATACCATGGTAATGTGAGATTTTAACATTAGGGAAAGCCAGATGAAAGTATATGGGAGCTCTCAGTACTACTTCTGCAACTTTTCTGAACATCTAAAGATGTTCTAATATAAAAAGTTTATTTTTTAAAAAAGGCAAAGTATAGAATAGTGGGTGTAGAGGTGGCTGGGTGGGTCAGTCATTAAGTGCCTGCCTTCGGCTCAGGTCATGATCCCAGGTTCCTGGGATGAAGCCCCACATCGGGCTCCCTGCTCAGCGGGAAGTCTGCTTCGCCCTCTCCCACTCCCCCTGCTTGTGTTCCCTCTCTCACTGAGTCTCTCTCAGTCAAATAAATAAAATTTAAAACAAAAGAAGAGTGGGTGTTGTATGAAATACTTGTATAAGTGAATGAACAGTTATTTGGTCTTCTAAAAAATTAGTAACCACCACTTCCTGTTGTTTACACATAGTAAGCATAGTTAATCATTTTCATTGCTAAATAATACTTCATCCTGAAATATCTCGTTTTTACTTTCTTCTGACTCTGCTACCACTTACTCCTTGGGAAAGTGTATTTCACCTCTCCTGCCTCTATTTCCACATCTGCAAAATCAGCATTATTGTAATTCCCAGATGTATTGTTAAAGTAAGAAAGATAATGCAATGCCAGGCAAATAGCAAAGCTGACTTAGTGTTGTTATCGCCCCCTCTGTATTAGCCTTTACTCCAACTCCAATACTGAAGCCCCATGGAACTCTGAAACACCTGTGAAGTATCTCTGGACTCCGCTTCCTCATCTGTGACTCTTTTGTGATAGCATTAGCTCCCTTGATAATGTGTTGTCATACTCCAATAGAGACAGAGTAAAGCAGGAGACGTGAAAATGGACATCCAGGCATTTAACCATGTGCCAAACTGTTACAAAAGCTTTACAAGCATTACTCACTTAATCCTCGCATGAACACTATGAGGTAGGCATTATCCTTTTTAAGGACAAGGGAACCAAAATTTTGCGAGTTTAAGTAATTCATTCAGAGTCACAGAGCCATTCATGGCAGAGTTGGGTTTGGCCAAGTGGGCTAGCTTCAGATTTTGTGCTCCTTGCCTGCTTAGGTAGGGACAGCTGTGAGCTATTAGCACTCCAGCTGTCACAGCAGCTGCAAGGTGAGCACACCAGCCTGCAAAAAAAGGACCTGAGAAAAGCCCTATGAGCTTCCACTGCAAGGAATGTGGGAGGATATATACTGACTCTTACATGTTTCTGCCCTGAAGTGATGCATATTACTTCCACTCAGATTCCATTGGTCAAAACAAGCCATGTATACACATCTAACATCAAAGGTTCTCAGTCCAGAAGAAAGAAAACTACAAATACGGCTGAGTAGCACTAATGTCGGTTGAGCATTATTAATACAAAGGGAAAAGGGTCTTCTTAAAAGTCTAGAAGTACTTGGATCATACTGAGATGGAATTTGATAGAATAATTACTGTGTGATTATATAAAAATATAAAAATTATTATAGCAACAACTGAATAAGTGGATATTCAGTGGGGAAAAAAACATTTATTTTCAATAAGTGGTGCTGGGGAAACTGGACAGCCACATGCAGAAGAATGAAACTGGACCACTTGCTTACACCACACACAAAAATAAACTCAAAATGGATTAAAGACCTAAATGTGAAACCTGAAACCATAAAGACCCTAGAAAAGAGCACAAGCAGTAATTTCTCTGACATTGGGTGTAGTAACATTTTTCTAGATATGTCTTCTGAGGCAAGGGAAATAAAAGCAAAAACAAACTATTGGGACTACATCAAAATAAAAAGTTTCTACATAGCAAAATTGAAAAACAACCTATGGAATGGGAAAAGGTATTTACAAATGACAAATCTGATAAAGGGTTAGTATCCAAAATATATAAGGAACTGATACAATTCAACACCCCCAAATCAAATAATCCAATTTAAAAATGGGCAAACGACTTGAACAGACATTTCTCCAAAGAAGACACACAGACGGTCAACAGACAAAAAGATGTTTAACATCACGTTCCATCAGGGAAATGCAAATCAAAACTACAATGAGATATCACCTCATACCTGTCAAAATGGCTAAAATCAAAAAACACAATGGGGCGCCTGGGCGGCTCAGTTGGTTAAGCAATTGCCTTCGGCTCAGGTCATAATCCCGGAGACCAGGGATGGAGTCCCACATTGGGCTCCCTGCTTCTCCCTCTCTCACTCCCCCTGCTTGTGTTCCCTCTCTGGCTGTGTTTCTCACTGTCAAATAAATAAAATCTTTAAAAAAAAAAAAAAAAAACCACAAGAAACAAGCATTGGTGAGGATGTGGAGAAAAAGGAACCCTCTTGCACTGTTGATGAGAATGCAAATTGGTGCAGTTGTTATAGAATACAATAGGGAAGTTCCTCAAAAAACTAAAAATAGAACCATCCTATGATCCAGAAATCACAATACTCGATATTTAACCCAAGAATACAAAGACATCATTTCAAAAGGATATATGTACTTCTATGTTTATAGCAGCATTATTTATAATAGCTAAACTATGGAAGCAGTCCAAGTGTCCATCCATAGATGAATGGCTAAAAAAGAAGTTATATATAACACACACGCACGCACACACACACACACACACACACACAAATACATACACACACAGGAATATTCAGCCATAAAAAAGCATTAAATCTTGCCATTTATAAGATGAATGGATCTAGAGAGTATAAAGCTAAGCAAAACTTGCCAATGATTATGCATCTCAATGGTGAGTAGTTCCTCTATTCATTCAAGAAAGAGTTGTTAAGTGCTTTTGTGTGCCAAGCTCTGTCTTCAGTGTTGTATGATAATAAGCCAAGCAGCCAAATAAATAAATAAATAAATAAATAAATAAATAAAGCAAAGTAAGTCTATCAGAGAAAGACAAATACAGTATGATCTCAGATGTGGAATTTAAGAAACAAACCAGCAAAGATTTTAAAAAAAGAGAGAAATCAAGAAACAGATTCTTCTTTTTTAAGATTTTACTTATTTGAGAGCGAAAGAGAGAGAGACAGAGAGAGAACAAGTAGGGAGAGAGGCAGGGAAGAAGGAGTAGGAGACTCCCAGCTGAGCTGGGAGTGCAACATGGGGCTTGGTTCAATCCCAGGACCTGGGGATCATGACCTGAGTCGAAGGCAAGTGCTTAATCTATTGAGCCACCAGGCATCCGAAGAAACAGACTGTTAACTATAGAGAACAAACTGATGGTTACCAAAGGGAAGGTGGGTGGGGGGATGGGGAAATAGGGGATGGGGATTAAAGAGTATACTTACCATGATAAAAAATAAGTAAGTAAATAAAATGAAAAAAAGTCCAGAAGCATTTGGTTTATATTGAGATGGAAGTTTATATGATAACGATTATATGTTTATATAAAAACAATATTAATAATTGTTACTATAATTTTTAACAGTTTTAACAATCATCTTCCTGAAATATCTACAAGTCCCATCACTTATTAATTGTGTGACTGTCTAACATGGAAACCATTCCAAGTTGCCCAGGACTGAGAGTTTCCAAAGATAGGGGACTTGGCATGTTGAAATCAGCTGAGTCCCAGGCAAACCAGGACATTTGGTCATCTTACCTTTGCCCAGTCTCAACCTCTCTCAGCCCATTTTTTATATTTGTAATATGGAAGATAATAATCAAGTCTGTATATGTAAGGACATATTCCTTGTGCATAGTAAATTCATTACATTCTGGGGATATTATTTTTGTGGTGGTGGTTGTTGTTAAACTCCCAACAGCTGATTGAAATAAACATCATTCTTTCTGTTTTATGGATGAAAAAACTGAATCCCCAGCAGGAAATGAATTGTTCATGGTGCAAAAGTGCACGTTCAAGGTTATTCTTTGGGCTGTAGGATCAGGCACTTCCCTCCAGCTTGCCCTGCCACAGTCCTGCCAGCAGGAAGATGCTCTTGGGTTCAAGCCCCTCCTAGACCCTAGGGGGAAATGTTTTCCTGTGGCATCCTAATGATCTCTTGCTCCGTGATTCACATCTCCCGCAGGAAGATTGTACATGTGCTCCTATTCTCGTGGGAATTCTCTGTGGGAAATGCCTGGGCTGTTGCATTTAGAAACCTGGGTGTGCAGCTAGTGACCTCTCTGAAAAACTTCTCCAGGAGGAATGGGCACTTTCCTTCAGGTAGCTGAAGTATAGTTCCCCTGGAAGGAAGAGTCACCCCTGGAGCTTAGGAAGCCCAAGTGCCTAGCAAAGGCTTTCCATCATAATCATTCCATGGCTATCCCCAACAACCCACAAAGAGGCAGAAGAGCCACTACCTTCTTCATTCCAGATAGGGGTCAGGCCCAGGGGGTGAAGTGACTCCCAAAAACACTTATCTCCACGGTACCAGAGTTCTCTCAAAGTCAGATCCTCAGAGGGCACATCAGAAGTCACATTCTGCTAGGGGGAGGAGCCATCCTGGTTTGCCTGAAGCGGTCCCAGTTTGGGCACTTAAAGTCAGCAATCGCAGGACACCCTCAGTCCTGTGCAAACCAGGATAGTTGGTCCACAGCTTCCCTGGGTGCCCCAAACGACCTCCCTTATCCTGTTATATAAATTTATATGCATCCCGTGCTTCCATTTTGTCGCACTCATCGCAGCTATAATTAAGCAATCAATTGGGAAATTTGTGATTTAATTTTGTCTTGTCCACTGGACTATAGCATTAGGCAGGCATCGATCAAATCTGTACCCTTTGCTCCTAGCCCATTACACTATGCAGAATACTCTCTCAGTAGATGTTTCGCAAATAAATGAATGTTTACATGAATAAATGAATGAATTAATTAATTGCTCAGTAAATATTATATAATAATAACTAGTAACCACCCTTGCTCAGATTGGCATTTCCCAAAATGTCTTCCTTCCAGGAGTTGTTAAGAATAGTCACAAAAAATAATGGTTTCCTGGGTGAAATAAGCATCAGAATCTGGGTTAAACCAAATTAATGAGGTTTTGTTATTTTTCAGGGACCTTTCCATTTACTGAGTGAAGTACATACTGTTTTCCAAATAGTTTAACCATGAACCCTTTCAGCAAAGAGCATTCGGGGGACTTAGGCTCTGCAGAACCTCTTTTGAGAAATGCTGGACTGGATACCTAAGCATGGATACTTGCTGCCAACTCCATTTCTAGTCTCCTACGAGACTGCAGTTATTACTGCTGTCATTGGTGACACTAATGTTCCTTGTTCACAGTTAAGAGAAAGCAAAGGAAAGCTCTGCCTCTCTCACTACAAGCTCTGACTTTCCAAATGCCCATACCTTCACCCTACAAGGCAAACTAATACTCCATAAAAATAAATCACTGTGCTGTGCTAGCTCGTTTCCCCAAAATACTCATGAGGGTTGACAAAGCTATTTCAGCTTTCTTTTCCCAAAGCTCCCATATCCACCCCCCCTCCCCAGCCCCACTCACAAACCCCATGATCCCTACCAGATAATGGAAGTCAACTCTTCAGATATCCTGTTAGGATGATGTTGGTGACAAAACTGCCTTCATTTCACTAGCCAAGAGCTAAGTGCTCTGTGCAAAGTACCCAAAGATTCCTATGTGCCTTAGCAACCTCCCTGGTCATTATTCGCAAGTACAGCCTGCTGAAGAAGAAAAATCAAAGAAGGGGCTTGCTTAATTGCTATGAATGTTAAAACACAAGTAGCAAGAGGGGAGATGGGAGGAATATTGCCTGCTGCTGAGGGGATGAAATAATGGTACATTTCAAAGTACCTTTAAAACTGCTTTGAAATACATCAAGAAATGACTGGGTACAAAGTTATTTGTTAAGATGAAAAACAAGGAGAGAATTGATCAACTTTTCAATCTCAGAACTGGCATGAAGGTAGGCTTTCCTACTACATGCCAGTTCTGTTCTGCATATGTTCGTGTATCAATTTATTCTTTCATTCAACAGGTATTTATTGAAGATTGATTATATGTTGGGCACTATGCTAGCCACAGGAGATACAATGGTCAAAAAAGGAATACCACCTCTGCCTTCACAAAGCCTAGAGATTAGTGAAGGAGAGTGTAAATAATCAAGTAAACAAACTGAGACAAGTGCCACAAAGAAAAAGAAAGATGCTAGTGACTAATGTATGACAGGGGGATATGACCTACCACCAGCAATCAGGCAAGGCTTTCCTGAAGAGGTGATATTTGGACTAAGATCTAAACGGTAAGAAAAGCTTCTCATTTAAGCCTTGCAAGATAGGAATTATAATATCACATATCAGGATGATTTGGGCTGTGAGTAGCAGAAAGCTCAACCAAAAATGACAAGCAAAAGGAAATTTATCTTCAACAATACATAAACTGAAGGAAGCATACTTTCTGGGTTGCTCAATGAAGTGGCTTAACAATGTCATTCAGAACTAGGCTTTCCTATCATTCTGCTTTGCCATCTTTCTCAGGGTTTGCCCTTCTGTACACTCTGAAGCCTCCTACAATGGCTGTCCCAGCTCCAGGCCTCACATGAGAGACAAGATTTTTGGAGGAAGAAATGTGAGTGTTTCTTTCTCTGCGGCTCCTTTTCCATTGAAGAAATACATTCCCAAAGCCCCCAGAAGACATCCCCTTTATGGCTCATGGGCCAGAATTTCATCCCATGCCCTTTCCCAAAAGGAAAGGAATGACCCCAATCAGCTTCAACCAACATTAACCCATTGGAGGCTTTAACTGCCTCCCTAGAAGTTTGTGATTACTTAATATCTGAACAAAAATGGGATTCTATTAGCAAGGTGGAAGACAGGAATTTTTCCCGTAACCAATTTTACAATTAGAAAATTGATATCAAAAAGTTAAACAACTTGTCTCACAATATTTTATATTGGAGCACAGGTAAACCTGATCCCAAATTCATGTTTTATTTTGTTTTTGTTTTTGTTTTTTCTCCATCTTGAAGGATGGAGGACTAGGCCAGATCTAGGGCAGGGGGATAGGAAGTTTGATGCTGTGCCCAAGATGTGGGGCTGATCCTGGTGTTGAGTCTGCAGGTGAAGAAGCCTCAATTATGGGGAGGGACAAGAGGCTGGGAACAGGAAAGCCAAACACATTTTAATGGGAGAACCTTGGGCACAGGAAACAGGAACAGAAGATACTGCTATAATAGGGTCTCAGAAATGAGGCCAGGTCACAGCTATTAGAATGGAGGCACTAGCAGCCACACTAAGTGCCTGAGTAGAAACCCTTGCAATTCCCCCATCTCAGTGCTGGGCTGTACAGCTGCCTCAGTTACAAAGACAAGAGGACTAGAGGAGGAGGGAGCAGAGCAAATCATGAGAAGAGTTCAAAGGTGAGCCATCCACACTTACACTAAAGAAAAAGGAAGAGAATCAATCAAAATAAACAGATAGGGGTGCTTAGTTCAAAAAAGAATAGGAATAATATAGAAGGCAAAGCAAGACTTTCACAGGAAAGCAATAGTCAAATCCAGGTCTGGCACAAAGGATGAGTAACAACACACTTGGAGGTATCCATGCATGCGTGGGTAAATAAATGGCTGATTGAATGAATGATCGAATATAGGAAAAAGGCCAGACAACATGTAAGATCACGTATATCAGAGGATGAATACAGAAGCTCTGGGCCAGGGGTTGGGATCCAAAGAAGGAAATGGAAGGTCATTGAGGATCAATGGTAACTCTCAGCATTTGGTTCCTCTTAAATATGAACATCAGGGACGCCTGGGTGGCTCAGTTGGTTAAGCGACTGCCTTCGGCTCAGGGCATGATCCTGGAGACCCAGGATCGAGTCCCACATCGGGCTCCCTGCTCGGCGGGAAGCCTGCTTCTCCCTCTCTCCCTCCCCCTGCTTGTGTTCCCTCTCTGGCTGTGTTTCTCTCTGTCAAATAAATAAAATCTTTAAAAAAAAAAAATATGAACATCAGTGAGTACCAGGTTACTCTCCCACCCCTACCCCCATTTTCCAAACACAGCTGCAGAGGAAGGCTCCACTGCCTTCCTGCTCTTTACAGATGGTAGCTGAGCCCTGTGACAGACTGGCCAGGCTCCCTGGAGCAAAGCCTACATTTTTTCAAATGATAGAACACCAAGCTGTATGAGTAAGAATCAGATAGAAGAGACCATTCAATACCCATTTCCTAAACTAAGGGGTTATCTTGGAGGAGTCCTGTGTTCCATCCTAGGATGGTTTTCAGTCACATGCCTTTCCTGAAATCCTAGGAGTGCCAAGGTCAAAGACAAGGGACTCCACTTCCTCTAACATGCCCCTTTCATCTCCCAGTCTCATGCTTTAGCTCATGCTGTCTTTTCAAAGTGAAATGTCTGCAGACCTCAAATTCATCTGTCTTTAAAAAAAGACAACTTCCTGAAGCCAGGTTGCCTTCAAGGCAGTTGGTTGTTCCCACAACTCATCACACTATATTTATATTTATTTGATAATCTGCTTTCTCTGTAGCCCAAAATGATTTTCAGACAGAAACTATATCTATTTCATACTTGTATCTTCAGTGACTTGCATAGCACTTGAGTAAAATAAGTGCTCAAAGCAGGTGTATTGATTGAAATACATATGATTTATGCACAAACAAGTAATAATGAATAAAGGAATTAACAAATGAGGGATAAGCAAATGAGTAAATGAGAGTGAGTGAAGGAATTAGTGAATAAAAAGCAAATGAGTGGTTTCTGGTTCTAGTCAAGATGGGGAGTATGCACCATCTCCTCTGCCTCACTCCTGAAAGCAACTGAAACACTAGACAGCAAGCATGGGGCAGCTCTCTGGGGACTACAAGTAAATGGTAATAGGCAAATCTGCAAAGGAACACCAAACTGGCGCTGAATTTCCTGTTGATTTTTCCTCCAGTCTTGCCCTGCCCAGACTAAAGGGCAGTCCGGAATCTAGAGCCATGCACTGGATAAACATAAAAGAACCTCCTTCTAGTTCTGGTTTAAAGAGTTGTTTCCCATGGCAGGAGCCACAGCTTAATTCTCTCCCCTCAAGGGTGGGCCGGCTTTAGTGACTCATTTCCAAGGAACAGACTATAGAAGGGGAGGTGGGGGGGGGTTGGAGGGCAGGAACTTGACAGTGGAGGACTTTGGCAGACAGTACTGTAAGCAAGTGATCCAGGCTAACATGGGCAGTAGTAAGTCAGGTAAAAGTTCTATACCCCTGATACAATACCATGGGAAGGACCTTCACCTGTGCAACCCCAGTCTGCCACTAGAAAACATCAGGCAAGCCAAATTGAGAGATGTTTTACAAAGGACCTAGACCCACACTCATCAAGGTCAGGAACAACAAGGTCTGAGAAACTATATAAATCTGAGAGGACCAAAGAGACATGATCACTAAATGTAATGTGGTATCCTGAATTGAATCCCCAAACAGAAAAAAGACACTAGTGGAGAAACCAGTGGATCCAAATAAAGTCTGTAATTTGGTTAATAGTATTTACCAGTGTTAATTTCTTAGTTTTGACAAATGTACCATGGTATTGTATGAAGTTAACATGAAGGAAAGCTGACTAAAGGATATATGAGAAATCTCTGAAAATCTAAAATTATCCCGAAATAAAAAGTACTTTTTTAATTTAAAAAAATGGAAAAAAAAAAAAGACACACCATACAAATACTAATCATTAGAAAGCTGGATTCTTATCAAGTAGAAACCTGGATAAGAAAAATTACTGGAGATACAGATAGTGATGATAAAAGGGGGCAATAAAAAATAAAAGATAAAGTCTGGAAGAAAATATATGCAACTCACATACCCAAAAAGGACTTGTATTCAGAGTATATACAGAAGTCTTAAACCTCAACAGTAAGGAAACAAATGCCCAACTAAAAAATGAACAAAACACTGGGTGGCTTTTTACACCAAGAATGAACCCTAAGTTAGACTATCAACTTTGGGTAATTGTGATGTATCTGTCTCCCTTCATTCATTGTAACAGATGCACCTCTGTGGTGGGGGATGGTGATAACAGGGCAAGCTGGGCATGTGTGAGGGCAGGGAGTATATGGGAAATTTCTACCTTTCAGTTTTATTGTAAACCTAAAACTGCTCTAAAAGAATTGAATCTATCTATCTATATACACGTGCACATATTTATACATACACATACATATACACACATGTATATTGTCAGCACATACATATATATGTAAGTACATTTCTATCAGTTGTGTTGATACATATTATTTACATATGTAAATACATACTACATACATGTAGACACATATTTGTGTATATGTATGTATTTGTCTGTGTGTATTTAAATGTATACTTCACTAAAGAAGCTATCCATGTGGCAAGTAAGTACATGAAACATCATCAGCCTTTAGGAAAATGCAAATTAAAACCACAATGAGATACTACTATACCCCTATGAGTATGGTATCTTAGTCTATTTGGGCTGCTATAACTATATAACTATATATAGTTATATACTGAATGGCTTATAAACAGCAAAAATTCTTTCTGACAGCTCTGGAGGCTGGAAGTTCAAGATCAGGGTAACAGCATAGTTTGAATGAGGTCCTCTTCCTAGCTGATAACTGGCACCTTCCCTCTGTGCCCTTACATGATTGACAGGGACAAAGGGAGCTTTCTGGGGTCTTTTTTAAGGGCATTAATCTCATTCATGAGAACTGTGCTCCCATAACCTAATCAACTCTCGGAGATCCCACAAATTAATATCACATCAGGCATTAGGATTTCAATGTGAATTTGGAGGGACACAAACATACGGACCATAGCATATGGCTTCATTTTTTCTTAAAAAAATAAAAGACAAAACCAGTGTTGATAAGGACACAGAGCAGCTGGAATTCTCACTGATTGCTGGTGGGAATGCAGACTGGTCCCGCCACTCTGGGAAGCAGTCCACAGTTTCTTACAAAGTTAAACCTACAATTTACCACATGATCGACGAGTGCCACTCCTAGATATTTGCAGTGGAGAAATAAAAACATGTTTTTTATTTTGCGTACAAAAACACGCACATACATGTTACTACAATTCTATTCATCATTACGCAAGTCAGGAAAGGACGCAGAAAGGATCCACAGTTAGTAGTATATCCATACAGGGGGATACTGCTCAGCAGCTAAAAACACGCGACAGGGATGGATGTCAAAAGGCAACCTACTGTATGATCCTATTTATATGACATCATGAAAAGGCAAAACTGCAGTGATGGAAGACCCTGGAGTTAGAGGTGGGAGGAAGGCTTGACCACAATGGGGCAAAAGGGACTTTCTGGGGAGATAAAGTGCTCTGCGTTCAGACTGTGAGCATGCTTACGTAAATCTATACATGCATTAAAGCTTGACAACTGTAAACCCAGAAAAAGAAAGTCAGTTTGACTGTATATAAACTTATATAATAATAATAATAATAAGAAGAAGAAGTAATGTACTCATCTTTCCAAGTGTTTGCTCCCACTGTCCCCACTCTGAAAGGAATTTTTCCCTCCGCTCAGACTATCTGAATCTACAGCCATTTCCACTAATCAGCTGGAATACCACCTCTCAAGACTGCTGTCCCTGTGCATCTCAGCTGTCCCTGGCAACCCGAGGCATGCTGCAGAGACCTTAGGAAGAGCAGGTGCAGGAAGGCAGCCTGGAGCCAGCTCTTCTCACCTCCCCCGGGTGGCGCTCCAGGACCACTGCTTGTCAGTGTGGCAGCTTCCCTCCGTTTCCACCAAGAAAGAGAAACCCACCCAGGCCAGCCGGCATAAAAGGGTCTGGAGGATTGTGCTCAGAGGTCTAGGGAACCTGATAGGAAATCAAGCACAGCTAGTCCCCAGAGGAAAAGAGGCATGGCCGCCAGCTCACAGGATCAGCATGTCTTCGTTTTTCTCCCTGGGTGTGCCCATTATCCAGACCCTTTCTTCTTTCTTCTGCTTGCACATCTGCTGGTACATCCCCCCGGTCCTCCAGTTGTGGCTCCACGGGGTTTTCCACACACTGGCAGCAGTCTCTCTAAGTTTCCCACTCCAAATTTGCAGGAAATAAATCAACTGGCTCCGCTCAACTTTTTGAGCCTGCCACCCAGTTGTGGGCTGGGGTGATGTGCCTACCTGTGGCTCCGGAAGCAGTCTGGTGAAGAAGAGGTTCAAATGGACCTGAGCTCCTCCCTCCTGAGGGCAGGCCCTTTGAAAAGTACCCCTTGAAGTCATTCTCAGTAATGCTGAGCTAATGATCTACAACAGCCCCGCAGGCACAAAGTCCAGACCATGCATCCAGCTCCAGGGAAAACTGCAGTATAGGGGCGGCTGAGGAAGTCTCAGTATTAAGACAGTGACCAGAAATACCTTTCAGAGGAGCAGAGCCAGAGCGTTCAGGGAGGGTGAGCCCAGGAGGCCTGTTGCAGGAATCGCTGACCCAGACTCAGAGTTCACCTTGAGCAAAGGCGGCCATAGCAACACAGAACAGCTTTGCTGACAGATGAAGGGGCAGGCTACAGGAGGGAGTGGGAGGGCAGATCTGGGAAGGGCAAGCAGGTGCCAAGGCAGGCAAGGAGAAGAGACCAGAGTTTGAGGGGCACACCTCCTGCTGTCAGAGTGACCACCTCCTCCTCCCTATGACCTCAGGACCCTCCCTTCTCACCCAAGTCTTGATGGAGAGGCTGCTGCTTTGTCACCCCTGGTACAGACCTTTCTGAGACTTCATTCTGCTTGCTCCCAGACACCACGATCCTCCAGACCCAGGTAGTGACAGTAGAGTGCTGCTCTCCTTTCTGAGGAAAGGAGAGATTTTGTCACACCTTCCTACTGTCAAATATTCACTTATTCTGTAAAACTCAAATTCCTCTCCTTCCCTACCACCTCACCATCACTACAATGTGATATCCAAAGCTGATACCAAAAAAGAAGAAATGAATGCTATCATATTTAATTCTTCATGAGTTTGCTGAGAAATCTCAGGCTGGTTATTCAAACATTTTATTCCCTCCCACTTGTCCTTCCTCAAAAAAAATAAATAAATAAAATAAAAGAGCCACAAATACATCCCCTAATTTGATATCTGCCACCCAACAGAGAGTTGGTTCAGAAGTTGTGGTCAAACAGGAGGGTGGGGTGGGTGCCCCCTTCCTCCCTGCTCCACACCACAGGCATCCTTCCCAGAGCTGTGAGTTCAATCGAAGCAGAGAAATCTCTCCAAAGGGATGGCCCTTCTTAATCAGAAGCCCACAGCATGGATTCTGGAGTCAGGCAATTTTGGGCAGGGGGACCCTGGCTCTGCCTCTATTCATTGCATGACTTTGGGCAGGTAAATAACTTCTTGTGCCTCACATTTGTCTTCTGCAAAACAGGCATATATATCTTGCTTGCTTCTGGGGGGATGAAATTACTTAGGGCTAGAAGATACTCCATGTAATGCTTAATACCCCTATTGTTCAATTTTCTTTCCTTCTCCTAATAAGGGCAACACTGTAAAAGGGAGAGAACTCCAACACTGTATGGAGGAGAGAAACTGATTTCAAACTAAGATTGGGTTCCTTAGGTCCCTAGTAATCAGATGAGGGAACTGAGCACAAAAAGGTTTTTAAAAGCATCGAAGGTCACACAGCTAGTAAATAGCTCAGCAGGGATTAGAACCCAGTGTGGCTCCACGGTCTATGTTCATAATCACAGTGTCTTCCTGATCCATCCTGAAAATGAATGCTGGAAGCAGGAATATAATTTAATAGGCTAGTCAAGAATCCAGAACTGCATTAATGATGGTCCAGGACACTGAAGGCATGGCTGGGGATGGAGGAGTCTGAGGACAAGGAAATAGGATGTGAGATGGAGGGATCAGTGGGGACTTATATTTTACAAGCCTGGGGCTGGTTTTTGGCATGTATAATTTAGGACCAGACAGCCAGGTTTGGAGAAAGATGTGATGCAAATGATCTTAAAAATATCCATTGATTCACCAAATACTAAGTTCCTGGTATATATGACCCCCCCCCAAAATTAGGCTGCAAGTATGATTCAGAAACACCTGAGCAGCTGATTTTTTCAACCCAGCACTCAGACCTCACCACAGACAATTAAGTCACTATCTCTGTGGTGAGGCTATAGGCACTGTTATTTTTTAAAAACACCCCAGGCAATTCTAATATGCAGCCAGGATTGAAGCCACTGAAATTCATTACCTCATCTACTCCTCACGGCATCCCTCTGAGGTTCTATTATTATTGTCCCAGAGAGGCTAAGTAACAGCGAAGAAGGAGCACAGCCAGGGTTCAAACTTCGCTTTCTGTAACTTCAAAGCCCATACTTTCAGCTACTGTGTAAGCTTAGAGCTTAAAGAGGTTTTCAGGACTGCCATGTCCAATCCCTTCCCATTTTGCAGAGTAGAAAACTGAGGTTCGGGGATGGAAAGTGAATTGCCAAAGGTCAGCTGCACCCGTGGCACTGGAGTCTCAGCGATCTATGTCTCCGGAACCTTGGCTCAGAGCTCACTGTGCTCCCAGCCATGACTCATTCTGTTTTACACTAGAATATTGATCTAGAGAACAAACCAACCAACCAATCAACCAACAGCCCAGTGCTGGGTCAGATGTCAGATGGCGCTCTCGCTCCCAGGACTGGAAAGACAGATGCCGCATAATAGGAAGGTAACCAGGAAGGGAGCCCCACCAGACCGCACTCACCCTACCACCTCTTCATGTCGGAACAACAGCTCCTGCTCAGTGACAGCCAAACCCCTTATTAAGCGGCCTGTGCCATCCTGTCTCCTGCCCTTGCTGAACTTACACCACTCATGTTGTAGGGATTAGGGGAAAAAAATCCCTCCACCCTGAGGCAGAACAGTAACAACACGGCAGCTGACTAGGAAGGCAGCTCATCGTGCTGGCTTGAAAAATAACGAAGGTGACATTTAGGGGGCTGCTCTGGCCTCCCTGTCAGGAGCCTCATCATTAATTTAACCATCTCTGTTACAGACAAACTTTCTGGTCAGCCTTGGAGGGATGAGGAGAGGGCTTCCTGTCCTCTGTGGCCCATTAGAGATGTAGGGGGCTTCTCTTCCTCGGTGCCCCCAGTCACCTGAAATCTAGTCCCTGTCCAATTCCTGGCTCCAGTGACATTTCTGCAGGAGAGCATAATTGGCTGCTGTTGATGAGGGAGGGAAGGCGAGACGTGCCCAGGCAGGAGGGGTCCTCCAAACATCAATGTTCTGTCCAGCGGATAGATACCATTTATCTAATGCCCACAACAGGCTGCTTGCTCATTTGTATATCCATTCCTTGATTCAACAATTAACGACAGGGGCCTCTTTTATGCCACGTGCTGGAATAACTGCTAGATATGCTGCAGTGAGCCAAACAGGCATGGTCTCTGCCTTCCTGCGGCTTACAGTCCGGAACTATGCCACCCAGTATGATGGCCACTCACCATGGGCGGCTACTTACATTTAAACTGATCTTAACTAAATACAATGAAAAATTCAGTGCCTCATTTCTGTGAGCCACATTTCAAGTGCCCAGTAGGTACATGTGCCTAGTGGCTATCATAATGGAGAAACAGGAAACACTTCCAGAAAGTTCCATTGCTGGGATGTCTTTGCATGTCTTCCTGCATCGAACTCTCACAGAACCTTTTGAGGTGGATGTTGTTTCCCTTATTTTAGAGAGGAAGGAACAGTGATCACCTGGTGAGCTGTGAAGCTGGGGATTGTCCTACTCTAAAACCTGTAAGTAAATGAGAGGAACCAGGATCAAAGCCACAGGTAGAAAGGCAAAGTAATTTAGAGCATATGGCTTGCAGTGGGACCTATCAATGTTTAAATACTAATGTGGGCCATTTTGTTTTGTATTTTTTAACCTCTCTGAACCTTGGTTTATTCATCATCTGGGGATAATTATATGGTCACTTCATATGCTGGTAGAGATGAATGGCAGAATAGCATAGGTGTGCACACCCTTGGAATGGGATGACTGCTCAATCTTCAGAAGCCATTGTTGGTGTTTGGATGAGGAAACTGAGCTCCAAATAAGAGAGGTAGCAATGGTGGTTTGGCACCAGACACAGGCAATAACATAAGGAATAGTTTGTTTTAGAAAACTCAAGAAGGCTGGGACGCCTGGGTGGCTCAGTTGGTTAAGCCACTGCCTTCGGCTCAGGTCATGATCCCGGAGACCCGGGATCGAGTCCCACATCGGGCTCCCTGCTCGGCGGGAAGCCTGCTTCTCCCTCTCTCGCTCCCCCTGCTTGTGTTCCCTCTCTCGCTGTGTTTCTCTCTGTCAAATAAATAAAATCTTTAAAAAAAAAAA